>JTDE01001482.1:0-22939 GCA_014338405.1 Paragonimus skrjabini miyazakii | reverse complement strand
AGCTTCGTCCTCGGACCTTTCTTAGACAGCAGTTTTTTCCTACAGGGTTGTTAACTCCTGGAAAAGTCTTTCTCTTGAGGTCGTCAGTAGCGCTTCTAGCGATCGCTTTAAAGCATTACTTGACTCTCATTTTCCAAAATTCCTTTTATGCAAGTAATCTTAATGTTTTTTTATATTTACTGTAATTCCCGAGAGCGGTGCTACACCCCGTTTTCACTGAATGCCTTTCAGATCAACAGACGCCCGCTTGACATTAAACAAGAAAAACCGACTGGATCCGGGACCATTGAGCCTCTGCCTCGAACCCGTGCATCAACCGCTGAAATCGCTCAAATCTCGGTTTGGCTGTTGTCCGCCCGCGGCAATCATGTGAACTGCTGAAATAGCGAGAATATGTGAGTTGTGTTGAGTGCTGGAGCAGCTTTCAGCAGTCAGGCACCTAGGGAGGTTGCACCGTTTTGTTGTATAACAATGGAAAGAGAAGATTAAACGGAGAAAGTAGGGAAAAATGAGAAAGGACGAGAGAGGAAGGAAATGATATCAATGAAGTTACATGAGGTTATACGTGTCCCACTGTCAACGATCATCCTGAGGTAATCCAGTCATCTAATTGCCTTTGGAATGCATCGACTGACACTGCCATGACAATCGTCAGCGGAAATGCGTTCCTTGTCTAGCAGACAGGGACAGCAAAACTATGCAGTCTACATAAAAGACTAAAACGTAGTACAGAGATGTTGTAATTTCGGACCTTGAGACACATTGTAATGTTGGATGTGGACAAGTTTTTCTTGAAATGATTCGATGAGCATAAGATATTGTGTGTTATTATAAGGACGCCCTGTGGAAACTCACCCACGAAGTCTCACTCCAGATTCAACGAGTTTGTAGTGAACAAGAGGTTATGCGTTGGACCCTCGTTCAGTAACAATTTAAAACGTTTTTCCTGAAGAGCAATCGGAACGTAGTCCCAACAGGCATTGAACTGGAGAACGCAGCAGGGTTTGGAAACAAACCGTATATTTCCAGCAATGTTTGGAAATATGATAAGTAGTTAGCTCTAGCCTAGTGTGGGACCAACGGCAGCAACCAAGAGGAGGAAGAAATGAAGCACAAGATGGGCCACAGCCCACTCGGCGGCACTCAAAAGCGCGCCAGGCGAAAAGTGCGTGGAACCTTCGAGTGCGTTAAACAACGCTCGAAAAGGTTCGGGTTAAACGACCTTGAAGAATAGAATAATAGATGAGCCGTTAGGAAAAGGGCAAGCATCCGCTGCGTGCAGTTAGTTGCACAACTGAAGAGAGTGGCACTGAGTTCGTATCAGGCCTCCTATTGCAGGCGTACATAGAATCATGCGTACAGAACAGACAAGCGGGAAAACACGGTTGCATCCGGAATCCCTAGAGATGCTACAGGATCGCTGGTCATTACTGGTTGCCCAGTTGCAATAATTCGGAAAACAACAAACAGCGGAATACTCTGTATAATGCCACGACCGAGGAACAAGAATGTGCACAGTCAGTAAGCGTCCAACGTACAGCTCGCGGAAAGGAAGACTTGAAGAATTTTTGTGGTAACGGAAATATAGCTTACAATTAAGCTAAACAGACATGCTTTGTCAGGAAGTGTCAGAGTGTACAACAAAGTTCCAACAAAAATTAAGCTGTTCTAGGAGGTTCCTACGGCCCCTCAGAAGCCCGCAGTCTAGGGGAATAGTTTGAGTTTCGATAGATGGTTTTCATACCCTTTGTGGCCCGTCTCTGGATAGCCTGTAGAGCAGTGACGTCTTTCTACCAGTACGGCGTACATGTCGGGATTTTGACTTCTAGCAGTGACCTCACCAGTGTGCTGTAGATACATGAGGATCTGTCGACCGGGAAATTCCCAAAGATCCTACTAAGCATAGCTAGCCTGCTACTAGCTTTCGTTACAAATAGCACAGTGTTGGTACTAGGGGAGTGGTTTGAGGTAACGAAGGTACCTAGGTCGCGCCGCTTGTGGACAGTGGCTATAGTAACACCATCGGTGCGATATGTTCTAGTGCTGTGTTGACGAACGTAAATAGTCTTTGACTTGGACGTGCTGAATGGCAGTCGATCTTCTACGGACTATAAATGCAGAGCATCTACGTCTCTTTGAAAGTCTTCTGCATCTTGAACGCTGTTTAGGAGGCACCATAGTTTTGTATCGCCAGCGCACACCACAATGGGAGAGTTACTAACGCCTTGGAAATAGCTAACGTGGATTAAGAACAATAAGTGACCCATTATTGGGCCTTGTGGTACGAACGTTGTGGAACTGAACGACCTGGATAGCTCACCATTACCTTTGACTATGTATGTGCGACAGGATAGGTATTTTTGTGCCAAAAGCAAACCTCACTGCATAAGCCCATATCATTCAATTTGTCCAGTAATATACTATGATCAACTTTGTCGAACGCCCTCGTTAAATCTAAAAACGCAACATCAAGTGAGAGGCGTTCTTCGGCAGTTTTTGCCCATGAGTCAGCGGCATTCAGTAGGTTGGTCGTGTATGAGTGACTGTTTCTGAAGCCGTTTGTTCCGGCGCCAACAGTGAGTGAGTATTTAAGTAGTTTTAACAAATTCGTCAATTGTGCTCCTCATCAACTTTGACGTGACTGGTAGTCAACCTGAACATATTGGCGTTCATCCGATCCCCACCCTTGTAGATGGGAGAGATGACGACTTGCTTCCAAGTGACTGGAATACAGCCAGTATAATATGAGTGTTAGAGCAAACGTGCAAGCGAAACAATAGTAACTTGGCGCGTACGTTAGGCGATGTAAAGTTAGGAGATGAATCCGAGGAACGATCAAGACAGAAAACCGTGGCGCATAGTTCCGTCTCAGCGGAGTTGCTGAAGTGAAATGAATACTGAGCGCGTAATATATCAGCTGCCTCACAGTTAGAGGTAAAGAGTTCTGAAGGTCGCATGAGAGAAACTATGGTAGCTTTCGACTTGGTTGGTTAAGCCCTGTGTCCGAAGAACCTTTTAGGGCAATCGGCGATGGATCTCGCGAATGATACTTGGTGAGCCCTGAGTTCGGAGCGTATGAATGCTGTGCATTGACTACAACGGGATTTGTATGCCAGGTGTGAGGTGCCATCTACTTCAAGGATGAATGCATCCCACAGGACACCATCCTCTTTAAGTAAACCCCTGATCGATGGTTTCGGCCAAGACGAATTGTGCGTGGGGCGTGAAGTATGAAGTGGAAGTAAACTAGTTATCGCGGTGTACAACCGCAAAACCGGTGACAAGTAGAATGATTTGAGGAAGTGTTCTGGGATCGTTGCTTTTCCTCATGTATATAAATGACGTATGCGATGTCATTGAGCATGGCAAACTGTTTGCTGACGACAACAAAATCGTTTATACATTTTGCCCGCCCAACAACTTCGTCTTGTGTCTACAAAATATACGACAGGACCTAGCATCCTTGGAGACATGGTGCAAAACATGACTGACGATGTTCTCAGCAAACAAATCGAGCGTTATCACTCGTGGTTTTCAAATACCCAATGGGTCTGTCTCACTAAATGGCCATCATATTGACACCGCCACATTCGTTCGCGATCTAGGAATATGGCATTCAGACTCCTTCAACTTCTCCGAGCAAATATGTTTTCAGGTAGCAAAATCTAAAAGGACAATGGGCTGTATCAAAAAGACGTTTGGTCTGCCGGATGCGAAGCTGGCTGTTTACAAAATGTGCGCTCGACCTCAACTTGAGTATTGCACCTTCATTTACTGCCACCTACGCAAATCCGATAGGCTTGTTTTAGAAACTCTCCAGCGATCATCTATCAAACGCTTAATAGGATATTCGTCCTCACTCACCCATAATGAACGTTATTAAATACTTGGTACTGATCCACTTTGGTAACGAAGACTAAAGTTGATCTTACACTTCTGTATAAATTGATGCACTCTGACGTCATCGCCACGGCGTTCGCCGTTCATTTCCAACACAGCCCCTCAAATGGTGTCAGAAATAAGGGTTCCACTTCGCAAACCCTGTTAGCTCGGAAAAAGATACAAGCCAACTTCATTATTGTAAAATATTCCTATATTTCGAATAGACTTCCGAATGAGATCAGAACCATTAACAACATTCAGTGTTTTAAAAAGGGCCTGGACAGCTACTTTACATCAGTAAACATGTCTATCTTCAGACTTTGTGTATCTTCCGATGACCTTTTCGAATGCGGTCCGGAGAACATTTCGCCGTCAGTAGCATATAACGTGTGTATCCGTCCCTACTATCGGGCTTCTAACTAGAACAGCTTGCCTGAAACTGTTGACTGAGTATTCACCGTTTACTCACACCCCATCTATTATTTGATTCATTGCGTACTCACGAAACAGCATGATTTTATTCACGTGCATCACTGTGCACGGATTGCTCAGAATGTTGGACGATATACAATTGAAGCTTACAGTAAATCTAGTAGAATGAACTAATATAGAGTTGTACTTAGAACAAAAAATAGAAAAAACTTTATATATTATATATACACTTTCGCCACATACTATATATGTGCCCATTCGTAATAACCTGTTCACCCTGGTAGGCCATCAGGTTATAGTTAATGGTAGCCGGTATTGACGGTTTACTTGACCATCATACAACAATCCTCCATAGAAAACTGTGGAAAAAATATTCCTTTGTTTACCTTAAGTAATCCCATTATAACCTCAATTCACATCGTGCGCTGTATGCTCTGCCTCAAACCCTCCCCAATAACCATTAGTAACTATTGTGTGCTATGAAATATAGATTCCAGCTTAAACATTGACCGCATAAAGCGAACCGATATCAGACTACATAATAAACCCGATGAAACTTCAATTCATATCGTGTGCTGTCCCCCCTGCTTCAAAACCCCCCCTCTGCAACCACTAGTAACTATTATGCGCTAGGAAACATGGATTCTAGCTTAAACGATGACAATGTAAAACAGACTGATGTCAAAGTTTGGAGGCTGTGAGTTCGAATTACTCTCTGCGTTGTTTTATTAATATTTGATTGTGTCCATACCCTAAAGACTTCGAGAATTATGAATTAATCTATTAGTATTCGCCCAGTCGCCCCAGTGATGGTCAAAAGGTCTAACTATGGATCTTGTGTAGCCTTCTCCGCGGGAGGAACCACGCCGTGCAGTGCTTGCTCTGCGACACATGGTCTCACGTATTGTGTTTAGGCATATCTAATAAGGTTTACAACATGTTGACGACAACATAGCTGGACAGCATCCACCTAATTTGCCTCTGTTGTAGATAGGTTCCTAGTTCTGAAACTAGCACCTCACCAGTGGATGTGACATCCCCTGTGCCACAGGCTGCAGCCAGTAAGGTATGTAATGCGGGCGTTACAGGCGCAGTATTCTGTGCGTCAGTTGCTTCGGGAGCGAGGTCAAAGATGGTTACCTGGGCTAGTCCGAAAACGCTCATGTCCATTACCGCTGACAACCCATCAACAGCGTGCAAGCAAACGCGACCGACTTCTGAGGTTCTTCGCTCGGTGCTACCTGAGAAGCCCAACGTTGCTGATCGGGAGAGCCACGTTAATGATGGCGACAATTCAGCGACATTATCCAGGGGCGCCAACATCGTCATTCTTAAAACGTTGAGCTCATCCGCTCGGGAGGATTCTTTGATTGTTCAGAACCTTCCGGAATGTGCCGCCACCTGCTTAAAGCTCCACGATGAGCACAATCGAGAGCTCTGGACGAGTCTTTGCAGTAAAATGGGCATAAATCCAGCTGTCCCGAATTCTATCACGAGATTGGCAAGGAAATTAGATTTGCCACATGCTGACAAAACTCAGCTAGCAAGGGTTCTGCCTTCGTCATCTAATTTGACTGCGGACGTTCTCCTAGATGAACACAAGCTGCTCGATGACTCTGGGGTTCAGGTATACCCTGATATACCATGGGCTGAACGCCAGAAACGAACACTCACTCGGAAGGAACCTGGAACAACTGACCGATCTCGTAATGTTATTATTAAAGGTGTTCACGATTCCACCGCCGACGACCTGGAACATGACAAAACTCGGTGGCGATTCCTGTCAACTGCCAGTGAACATACTAACGTCCAGGTTCGACGTATTCATCGTATCCTGCGGCTCAAGTCGGAGTCAGGCGAATCTCAACCACGACTCCTCAAAATTACGGTCACCTTGCATGAGATGGCATCGCATATACTGGAGCGGTTCCGCCATCGACTTCGTCTTATCCCTGGCGGGATTCAATTTCACCCCGATTCTTCTACAGAAGAACCAGATTTATCAAAAGCTGGTAATCGCACGCGTACTAGTCGCCTGATGGTTCCTATTGAGGATTTAATGACCAAAAATTCATGACACCCGGCTCCGTCAGCGTTGTGTTTCGAATGAATCACCCCATTCACAACCGCAGAAGAACGTTCATTTGTTTACTATTAACTCTGTAAAGTGCATGCACACAAATGCGCTTAGCTTAGTGAGTAAACTACCAGAGCTTCGCGAACCTTGTTCTACAGCAAAGCCTCGGATTGTTGCCATAACGGAGTCATGGCTGAGCACTTCCTACCTAGATTCTAATATCGCTTTAGAAGATATGGTTATCTTCCGTGCGGATAGAACTGGAGGTAGAGATGAGGATCGGCCCTCTATATCTACACTTCTCTTTAAGTCTTCCTTTTTTACAATCCAGTACTTGTCGCAATTCAGGAAACGGTCTGGTGCTCGATTCGCTGATTAGCAGGGGTCCTCTATCGCCCTCCATCTTCAGATAATACTAAAGACGAACTTTAATTATCTGGATTGAAAGTTTTTCAACCATAGAATTTTCTCGCATTCTCTTAATAGGCGATTTCAACTTACCCGAATTCAACTTTCCGGCCTCCTCGTATGCAGGCACTGAAAATTCTATCTCTACACGAGTTTTTCACACAATCGGAGCACGCATTTGATTTCACACGGTAGCGTACTGGCCATAATCCATCCAGGTTGGATTACTTATTCACTAACGAAAAGGTGATGGTAGACAAGCTTCTGAACACCGCACAACTCGGACTAAGTCATCACGCGGTCGTCTTATTCGACGTCATTCGTTGCACGAATCTGGTCAACTCGACAGTTAGTAATCGCCAAAACTTCCAGAAAATTGATGTGGGTAAACTGCGTGGTTACCTGGAAATGCAGTCGTGGGTGAACTACACCTCACTCCACTCTGTAAATGATCCCTATGGGAAGCTCACTGCCATCGTTTCAGCAGCCGCAGTTGAGTCCCCAGTCGGGACATGTTATCTGTCCACACACCACTGGATCGCTCAACCTTGTTTTTATTTATTTGTAGCCTAGTTCTAATCCCAGCTACCTCGGCTTCTCTTCTTCCTCTTAATAACTCCAGTCTGTATCTTAGTTTGACTTCCAATAACTCAAACTATAATTCTTCATTAAGGCATTTCTCCATCAACTCAGTTATTCGCCTTCGTGAGCGCAACCTACTGATAGACTTATTGCTAACATGAGAACCAAAATAAGAAGAAAAACATTGACAGTTGCTTGCTTGATTTGGCCATCAATGATGACAATAATAATAATGATAATTATAATGGTATATTTCTCCACTCTACTGTGAGACACACGTTTTTATGAACGTGGCCGGTGTTGATTTTGCTAAGGTCTGTTACAAAGAGAAAGTAGGGATCGCTCTACTGAACCGGTGGATTGTTGCTCCTCCTACTGTTATTTGGAGTTTGGAGAACCAGCTGGTTTTCGGGGCCCAGTGTTAATTTTGTTAAGGTCTGTTGCAACATTTTGAAATCGCTGTGCTTTGTTTGATTGGTGTTGAAGGATGGCTCTACGTTTCAATATGTTCCCTGCGAATAAACAGTGTTAACCATTTTTGTTCTTACACCAATTACCAAAACCGTTTTACTTATTATTTTTTCAGTATGAACCCTGCACATTTCTCACTGTCAAAATAAGACATTCTTCTTCTATATTCTTTCTTGAGTAGCTTATAATTCTTACCATTTCTCGATTCGTGAACAATCATTTCGCTCCGACCCTATCAATGACCATTTGTTTGAGTGAGTTCAATTCCGTTTCATCGTCCCCCATTACTGAGTGGGGCTTAGTTGTCAGATTTGTTGTATAGGTACATTCATTGTTCAATTTCTGAGGATTTTTCACATTCGAGATGAGATATTTAATTTTCATGTACATTGATTCAATTTTTACCGTATTAAATCCGGTTTCACGAGCGTCTTCTCATTAACCGTTTCGAAGATAGATTGTCTCCTCTGCTGTTGGATATTGAGAAAGGCATATTTGGATCGCCAGATTACGCGTAACTCGTTGTGAACTTGAATCGTCGGCGAACGATTCAATAGTAGGCGTACACATTATAACGCGATACGGATAAATGTATACCGTATACATTGTTGTTAATTGTGCAATACACCAATTATGAAAATATAGCAACCAAACAGACACAATCGGTTAGAAAAATTCCAGTTTATGAAGAAGCATTTGGGATAACTGCTTTTAAATAGATAGTTCTCCAATTTTCAATGTTCGACAAAAAATGCTAAGTAGTTAGATCAATCAACGTTCCACAAGTTTAACGCTGGTCGAGTGGTCGAAGAAAAGCTAGAAATAGAATTCTTGAGAATGGAGAGAATGAACACTCGAAGATTTTCACCATTATTCGATGTTGACTGTTGCGGAAAAATATATAACCACTTTTGTCAGACAATTGTGCAATTCAAATGTATGGTGCTTCAGGGCCGAAACGAGTCGAGAACGGCCATTTAAACGCGAAAAGTGATTTTTCGAATTTTTCATGAAATATTGAAATGCATATTACGGGACAAATAGTTAGATTTCATTGAGTATAATAGCAGATTTGCAATGAAAAAATTACTTGTACCTAAAAATTGTCCATATTTGCACTTTTGTTGAAAAAAATGTGTCGCCATTTTTTTCGATAGGATCTTATGTTGGCTTTCCTAATCAATTTTACGTTCTGAAAATGCTCCCTTCGGAATTTTCGTGGTAGAATACATACCCTAGCGTCACTGAAACGCTCAGTTTTACGTGGTTTTGGAGATATAATATAATTTGTAATTTTATACCACGTTGAGTTCCCATTGCATTACACACGAAATATCACAGTAATTCCTAATGAAAGCAGTGTCGCCATGGTTGTTAGTTAGTTACACATCTGATTTATATATTCAGCCTGCTTTTGTGATAGTATTTTTGGTGGAAGACAGTCTACGTTATCAGGTGATTGTTTCTACCTACGGTTTGGTGTAAACATGGGTAACACGTTCCACTTTATCATTAACAACATGAATATTGTTTTGTTTATTGCTTATTGACCATGCTTGGATGTAGGTTTTCATGTGTACGCGAGTCACTGCTCACTCATCCGTCGGATACTAACTAACTTTGATGCTCGTTATTTATCCGATGTAAACATTGATTCCCACTTCTACTGTTTCAGCTACAACCCCTCTATCTTCGGATCATGGTTGTTTATGATTTCGATGTTTGTTGGTCTATGTTTTCGCCGGCTGCAGATTTCAATGAATTATGTCGAGGATTATCGTACACATGCTGAACGGAGATCGGCACCAGAGCCGGTCATACATAATCCACAAAATTTGAGGCCAGACGTTGTCGACAATGTAGTGGAAACCGCCTTGCAGCCACTCATTAAGGGACAAGAGCTACTTCCGGTAGAACTGACCCACTTTGATGGCCATCCCGTGAATGATCGGAAATGTGCGCATGAGTTTAGATTCGACTCAAACAGTAAAGTAGAAGACGACAGCAAGCATACGTTTTTCTCTCTAAATCATTTTATAGGACGTGCCAAAGTAGCAATTACCGATTGCATTATCCCTGTACCCATACGTAGTCTCGAGAGAGCCCGGGAAATCCTGAGTGAGCTCTTTGGTCAGATCCACTAGGTCTCTCAGATTCTATTGAATAGACCACTAAACGACTGCAATGTAGCAACCAACAGTTCAGACGCTCTATTCAATTCAGCCTTTGAGTTTCCGTTGGCCCTACCTGCGAAAGTAATTTTATGGAAGCCAAGATCAGAACGAGACGGTCTTATCTGTCTTCATCGAAGCGAAGCCAAAGTGTGTAAAAAAAATGGGTTGTCCATGTAAAATTTATAAGCCCGGAATAGGTTCCACGCTCTACCACACGAAGCCTAGCAGATTATCCGAACGATGCGCAATTATAACGCCTCAGAAACAAGGTAAGAGGCAGTGGCTCATGCAAGATTTTTCCCAAAGGTGGGCCAGCTGTATTGCGCAGTCGTGCTAGCTGATGCAGTTACCATACCGCGTCTTGAATTAAGTGTGGTAGTTCTGGTGGTGAGAATTGAGCTGGTTCCACAAGAACTACAAGTGTCTTCTAAAAGTGTAACCTACAGAACGGACTCAACAGTTGTATCGCGTTACATAGCAGACGCACGTAATAGATTCGATGTCTTCGCTACCAACCGAATCGTTACGATTCATAAGGGAAGTCTCTCTGGAAGGTTGAAGCATGCTCGATCGGCGATTAACCTAGCAGAATTCATTTCTCGAGGAAATGGAGAACATGGCTGAAGTGTTCTGTATTCCTATATACATGTGTTAGGTCTCGGTTCGGATACAACCCTGAATTGACTACTCAAACGGAAATCAAACTTAAACGTCAACAGGTGTCCGTCAACGCAATAACTCAAGTCTCCGCAATCTGCCCGTTGCTCAGCTGCTGTTCTAACTGGTTTGAACTTTTGAAATCGATTACGTGGCTACCGCGTTTTATGAGATGGCTATTAGAACACCATGGTCATCTAAGCCACATTCAGCCACGTAATGGTACATTGGCAACCGACGAAATTAAAATGGCCAAGAGGGACGTAATCCGCATGGTACAACGTCAAGTTTATCCTGGCGAAGTGCAGCGGTTGAGGCAAAACACTGAAGGTGACTAGAACACTTCGCAGTCCTTGTACAGTCTTGATAGACGGTATGCTGTGCGTGGGTAAACATCTCAATTACATCTCTCATGCCGAGAAGCTAAAACACTCAGAAATTCTCCCGAATAAGCACTCCGTTGTGAACCTAGTCATCCGCCATTTTCAAGCTTTAGAAGGGCACCGCGGACCTGTTCATATACTAGCAGCCATTCGTAAGTACTACTGGATTGTATATGGTGACAGCGCTGTAAAAAGACTAATCGGACAATGCATCGGCTGCATAAAACAATATACAGTACCGTGTGATCAGCGAATAGCACCCCTGTCTGAGGCTAGAGAGGAGTCATGCTGGCTTCCGTTTGAGTAGGTGAGGATAGACTGTTTTGGGCTCATGTAAATTAAGCCCGTAAGGGGCACAGAGGAACAATTCGTTTGCTTATTTATATGCCTGAAGACTCGCGCTGTGCACCTTGAAGTGGCTCATAATCTACCAAGGATGCCTTCATCACAGCTCTCATCCGCTTTGTTGGCAGGCACGGTTGTCCAACCAATAGATACAGCGATAATGGAACTAATTTCGTTGGTGCAGTCAGGGAAGTGCGTGGCTTGATACTAAAATGGGATAGGTAGAAGATCAACGACTGAATGCCTCTTCGAAGAATGCAGTGGCATTTTAGCCCCCTTTCTGTCACCATAGGGGAGGTGTTGGAGAACGTATAACTCGCTCTATCAGAAAGGTACTACATGGCGTTTTCAAGGAGAAGCAACTCACAAAAGACGCGTTAGTCGCGTTATCTGTGAGGATTTTGCGTGCGCTCTATAATCGACCCGTTGTTCCACCTACGCCCGACAGTCGGGACGAGCTATCATTGACTTGCCATTGATTCGAGGCGGAGGTTTAGAATTGCCAACTGAGAGCTTGCAGTACGAGATGTTGAAAACAGGTGAACAAACTAGCCACAGTATTTTGGCGAAGATGGCTCAGAGAGTATCTGCCCACACTTTACTTGCGATAACGACGGTTGCTACCGAGAAAAAACATACGTTCAGGAGACTTGGATCTTGCTGTTGCAGAAAACGGGCCACGAGGACACTCGCCACTTGGCATAATTGTGGAGTGTGAGTCGAGCAAAGACTGGTTGGTTAGGGCGGAATTCTTCAAAATGGCAAAGGGAAGAATGAGGACAGATATGAAGCGAATTTGCCGTTTGCAGGAAGTCGAGTAGGAGAGCTTTTTCCGTCGAAAGTGTAGGGTGGTAGTCCTAGGAGAGGGCTTTCATCCAAATAAACACTTCGACAAATGGGACGCTTGAGAGGTGCACTCATTAAAAGCTTCGGATGACGGTCTCACCAAGTGTGCCTTTATGGAGTGCGTCTCCGAACTCCCCCGTGCGTTTGTTTACCATTTTTGAACATCTTAGGTAGAATTAGGGGAGAGCCAGAATTTGACTTGGGAAATCTTGGTCGATTGGCACATGAGTGGAATTTTGGCGGCCGGTGTAGGACGTTTTCGGAGGTCAAAATTCCTTTTGATTGAACCTGTTGTACTCTGCCCTTTGTCCCCGCCTAACTAGAAGCTTGTTCTTGTTATTCTCACAACCCGCATCTAATTTTATCAATTACTCCATCCTGCCTCTCTCAGTCATTGAATCCCACTCACCTGCTCACACACCCATTGTCTGTCCGTCTCACCCTCCCCACCCCTCTGTGAATACGGCCTTCCTATGGGCCGCCATGAAACATCCACCGACCAATCGGTCCACCCGAAGGCCGGCTATTTATGCACACATTAGACCGATCCGATCACGGTTCGTCGGTTCGTCATTGTCAGTCGGTCGCCTGTGCTTCTACTTGTCGTGCCTTTTGAACCCTTGACGGCCTATTGCGGCCAACCATTGTATCATACCCTGCGAACGCAAACGAACTGAGGTTTGTTTCTTGTAATCGATGATATTGTTTGTGTCAATAGTACAACGGTTTCCAGCGACTCGACGTGGTTTTGGTATTTGGCGTCGTTGGTTATACATGCGTCACTCAACATTCGTCGGAAGAATGTACACTCTGTGAGAATCAACAGTAACTTCATCTTGACTTTCAGGTTAACTCTGCTGCGATAAGTTTATAAATTCTGTGGCAACGAATGGCCATTAGCAGCCAATATGGCTAAAAGAAATACCACTTACATGCTCAGTTCTAGAACGTAATACTACGTTAAACCTTTATTATCACAGTATCTTACGTTTGCAGCTCTATAATGAGCCAAGTCCTCATGAACCACAAACGGTTTCATCTTAGGAAGAAAAATCAAGTTATTTGTTTATGAGAATAAGGACACATAAGCGAACATGTACTTTTGCTAATTCATCTTCAGGCCGGCATAAGTATGTGAGAAGTTAATAGAGTCAGATCAAAGTATCCACCAAAATTATTACAAATAAACCAGGTCACTCGTTTGTCAATTGGCGATGACTTGATTGGCCGGTTACGTCACGCTTTTCCATCGATTTCACCGGGCAGGTTTGCCATCGATCCGATGGATGTGTGGCTCTGATAAGTACAACGCTTGAACAAACCGTTTTTGATGACATAATACCGGGTCAAGTGGCCTGATTCCAATAACCATGGCAGTATAGTGTTCTAAATCGGACCGCATTTGCTGGGTTGTCTGGCACACGATATACCACTTTGAAGACTTGATCAGTGCTCACCTGGTACCCGCTTCCAACCATATGAACAAGGATAGCACTGTTGACCAAGCGTGATTCCGCGTGTTACAGCCACCTGTTTAATTAAATTCAAAATTTAGAAGAAGCATATTTTTCTACTTCTATGGGGTTGAATTCCTTTATATCCTAATATTAATTTTGCTATCTAACGCAATTCCACAAGTTTGTTAAATTTTTCATTAATTGTTGTGTAACAGGCAAGCAAGACGTTCTGGTGTCGTGTACCCGTTACACTCGTAAACCAACTTCGACCAACGTGAAGAGACCGGGGGACAGCGTTCTTTTGAAGTAAGGGTTCCAACGATAGTCCTGTGAAGGGAGACAATAGGAACAATCGTGAACCATGGGCCCAGTAAGACATGCGCACGGCTTGCACAATCGAAAACCAAAATGGCACCAACAACATGGCAGCACGGTACGTTAAAGTTATGCGATCGAACTTGCGCGCATTTATTGCCTACGCCATTGGACTATTAAAACAAAAACATTTTCCACAATAGAATTCAAAGAGTTTCGAGAGTGAAACACGCTGAATAGTTTCAATAACTTCGATTAGTTGGAAACTACGATTATCTGAACGATAACAGGTTCTTTCGGACAACCGATAGAATTGGGCTGTGCTACATAGTTTCGACATCATCAAAGTCGGTTGCTGTTCGATTATCCCTGTCCATCCAGCTGTCTATCTTCAGTGAAATTCAAAAGTATCGACTTTCAATTATCTCCAGACATTTCCTTTCCGATCTCACCGATCATCAACAAGAGACATGTGCAGTGGACAAGTGTGTATGGGCTAGACCCTCGTTCAGTAACAATTTGAAACGTTTTTCCTGAAGAGCAATCGGAACGTAGTCCCAACAGGCATTGAACTGGAGAACGCAGCAGGGTTTGGAAACAATCCGTACATTTCCGGCAATGTTTGGAAATATGATAAGTAGTTAGCTCTAGCCTAGTGTGGGACCAACGGCAGCAACCAAGAGGAGGAAGAAATGAAGCACAAGATGGGCCACAGCCCACTCGGCGGCACTCAAAAGCGCGCCAGGCGAAAAGTGCGTGGAACCTTCGAGTGCGTTAAACAACGCTCGAAAAGGTTCGGGTTAAACGACCTTGAAGAATAGAATAATAGATGAGCCGTTAGGAAAAGGGCAAGCATCCGCTGCGTGCAGTTAGTTGCACAACTGAAGAGAGTGGCACTGAGTTCGTATCAGGCCTCCTATTGCAGGCGTACATAGAATCATGCGTACAGAACAGACAAGCGGGAAAACACGGCTGCAGCCGGGATCCTTAGAGATGCCACCTGATCGCTGGTCACTACACATGTGTCAGAAGCAAACCGGACTGTCCATGCCTGTGTCACCAGCTTCATATAACCGGAAAAACAATGCGCCGTCAAAGCCAACTCTGTGGTTACCTACTAGTGGGAGAACTCTGTAACCACCTCATTTATTCTTAATCAACTCTGTTTGAATTTAGAATGCCACGTGCACGCCTTTTTCCCACTAATCTTTGCAAGTCCTTTAACATTTGTTTGAACAATTAACGATACCGACGAGTACGTAGCGCGCCCGAACGTATGGCTTATTTCTTACGCTCATTTTTCGTCCCATTGTATTACTGTATTGTCTCTCCTATCACATGCACCTTAATTTCGTGCATCAGTGGTATATCTTTGAATTACTGTTCCCGTTATTCTCTGCTAGTCCGCTTGATCTTGATCACTGAAGAAACAACAAAAATACCAACATTAATGAGGAGGACCCTGTCGTCTTGGTCGCCCAAACAGACATCATATATGATTCCTCCCGTGTTTGTCGGTAAAGTACTGGAAAAACACCATTTGATGAGCATCACTTATCAAGGCAAGGATACAAGCGGAGTAATTTAATGTGTTTAGTAATAAGACATATTGGTAACAATTAGACAACACAAAAGACTAGGGATAACGCAAGTGACATTCAGTGAATACCGAAGAATATGGCTGTAAAGAGGTTAACGGAATGGAATTGTTGAACACTATAGATGAAACTACACTAGTATCTGGATTAACTGACATACTGTGAGAGAGAGGGAAGGATTGAAAAAATAATAAAATCTACGCAAAGCAGGATTTGCCCAAACTATAATTCTCACTCCATTTTTAAACAGACAACCAATTAAAATTCGGAAAATGTACCGTGCAGTCAGTAAACACGAGAAAGACAGCAACTTACAATATATTCAAGAGTAGCTTTTCTGGCCAACCTAAGCAGGATGCTATTGAAGCGACAACAGCTTGTGACTGGCGGAAAAACTGTTTAGTTAGTCTACCAATCGCCGAGGGACTGGTGGTTGTCCGGAAGTTTTCACAACCGGGGAATCGTTCCATATATTAATCTAGTGCAACAGTGAACTTTAATCAGTAGCAAGGGAAGTGGTACATCTAGTGAGAACACCGAAGTGCGTACGATGTTATAACCTAGTGAACCCGTGGCCGACTCGGCCAAGTTGGCCAGGAATAGGCCAAGTGTCGAATTGTCTTTCCTACTCCGGTGACCGACCAAAGATAAGAAATTTAGGTGAACAAAATATTTCTGTATGACAATTTTACCGTTGAATAATAATTATGGGTAACCTAATGACGGTATGCTTCACTGCAATAGATATATTTGACTTGAGAGTAGGTGGCTTCCGTTTAGATGTGATTTATGTTTGTTCAGCCTAGTTTGATAGCTCGTGTCACTTGATTATCACGTGTACAACCTAGCGTGTTGACGTCATCTTTGCTTACGATTATATGATCGTACCTACATATATAAGTTGTATTAATGCTTTTGTTGCACGCCTACTGGGATCCAACAATTTGCCAACTGTTGCCAGAGCCGGGTCGGTTCCGATCCAAGAATGGCGTGTTGTATGGGAAGTTGATACAACATTAGTTAGTTTTACTCAGGACCAAGATTTGTTATGGCTAACACGAGTCACCAGAAGGATAAGCACGTTGGAGTGTGAAAATTGATCAATAAGGGAATATGTGAATTGCGCATTACTTTCTCTAGTCGTTTTAATGGCATAGCTGCAGATTTTGTGTTATTGACCCAGCCGGTCAAGTTTGATCGACATGTACATGCAATTTAAGAAAGCTCGGCAAAATAAATCGCTCGGTACTATGTTATGAAATTTCGAATGAAAGCGATCGATCACACTTCGCCGAATTTAAGTGTGGACCCCCGTCGAGGTTATCGTATAGGAGTTTAGCAGTACAGCACATCAGTTACAAGTAGATAGTCAAGAGATATGTGAATGTGTGGTTGATCGTATTGGACCGTCCCTACCATAAGCACACACTCAACGGTTCGGTTTAGTTTCCAACTCAAAATGGAGAGGTCGCAAACAGTAACTTTTACTGAGAACTAGCCAGGCAAAATGAGCAGACAATCGGGATATAAAGTGAAACCGACGCGACGGCCAAGTATGACAGCCGTGGTGTTAGCATGTATCAACTTATAGGGGCATCAGATAACAAATAGGTGAAAACATTCCAGACAAAGTTGGAAGGTACAAGCACCCAAATAATCAGCTGCAATTCACTTACCTAATTGAAATGACACAGATCTATCCACCAGACACTGGATCTGCCCATCAACAATGTGGACGGAAGTATCCTATCCTCACTGCAAACAGCAGGCCCTTGATTCTGCATGTGAATTTGCATAATTTCAAAGACCACATCAGCCCAGACCTTAGACCGAACGGTGATGCGCGGTTTACGTTGTCTGTTTCGTTAGAACAAGCTCCGCTTGACATCTTTCCTTTGAGCTTGTTGACGGAATGTGCACGAGTAGCGTTCGACCTGGAATGGGATAACCGCGAATCTTGTACGGTCAGATCGAAGGACATTTTTGTAGAACTGTAGAACTTCACTGTTCTGTATCTTTGATTAGGTTATTGATTCTTGGCTTGGCATAACATATCTTCCAGTCACAGTGGTAGCGTCTTATACACTATTTTCTACTTCATAATTTTTATTGTTGTTCATGCCTTTTCATCTTCTTCAACCTCACATGTACACATGATGTGAACAAGGTTAATCAAACGTACACATGATGTTAACAAGGTTCATCGATCCACTGAGTAATCAATAATTTCAAAAAATTGCACTTCCGAGTTCGCGAGTTTTGCGTTCTGTCTGCGTTCACGATCTGTGGCGTACAACTCTTTGGGAGAGTTAGAATTCAGCGGAATTAACCATTTAGTTCGGCAAATTTATTTATCTGTCGTTTGGAATCATCTTGGCCGTGGCATCGAGATTGCTTGAGAGACACGTCAGATAGCATTAGTGGAAATCTTCATTTGGTGTAGTGGAACACTAAACCAACGTATATCTACGGACTATTGTGAGTTATTTGTTTTCCTTTTCATTATATTTTGACCTCATATTCACACCTGAGTTCCACGTACAATTTTGATCCACTACACAGTTTTCAGTCTTCTGAATGGGTCGTTTTCCCCAAAAAATAGCCTGATCTAAACAACGTATCGTATTCAGATATGTGATCGAACTTGAACCTCATACAGCACTATCCCTCGAGAATTTTGAATTCGCCCAGGCGTTCATGCAGCCTTTATCCTAAGGTGGTCTGTGATAAGTATCGACTGACCAATTATATAGGAGTGCAGTCGGGCTATATGCCATACGTTAAACTGCTGTTCTACCATAAAATTCCTCTCAGGCTCCGGTAGATTGTAAGGATGTATTAGGCTATTTGTCGTTTGTAGTTTGTGACTCACTAAAATTTCAGGTGAAGAGTCCCTTTCCGGGACCGGTCGATTCGACGTCGTCGGGTAACTGAAGAGGACCATTTCGACAGCGTCGTCTGCATGTTCCTAGTCTTCGGCATTCTGAACGCATTTTTTGAATGGGTCAGCTGATCGTTCGACCGGATCATTCCACTGCGGATGGTAAGGCAGTGACTGTATGTGATTGATTCCATTCCGCTTGCAGAAATGCGCGAATGTGTCGGAAGTAGAGTGACGTCCACTGTTCAATACGACTGCTTCCGATGCTCCGAAACGACTGGATATTTGACCCACACTCCGTGCCCTTGAGGTGTTTGAAGTTGTTTCCATCATGCAAACATCTGGTCATTTGCTGTATGAGTCGATAAGCTTTAAGATGTGTTGACCATTAAGTGGTCCCACGAAGTCGAGAGTGCAGTGAATACGATAGATAATAATTTTGATGATTGGATTCCACTGTACACCTTTGACAATTTTGTTTTCCTACCTACTTTTGTATTAGTCAAGCTATTCACCTTATGCTATCCGTCTCGGGGCTGAAAACACAACTCGCTTCGTGCCTCGTCAGCCTGACATGTTTTTTTGTACATTTTACTTTCCAGGGCCGATGCCAACACATGGAGTCTTGGTTTTTCATTGTCGCTCGGTCTTCGACAACGAGAACTGACTGGGTTTTATTCTGTTGAATTGTTGTAACAATGTGCATTCGATACCACAATTTTTCAGGCAAAGGCCAAATTGCAATTCATCTTTCAGCAGGGGCTCAGCAGTCAGAGCACAAGTAGAATAGCCTTTGCAAAGTGTCTCGACGGTGGAATCTAGTTGTGGCAATTGCAAGTGACTGTTTATCAATGCTTTTGTTCGAATGATACTGAGAAGGCCGGGATGAAACTACTGCGAAGCTCGCATTCTATGATCGGACGGGACGGTCATAAGCTCACCAAACAAACTGCAGGGATCGGCGGTAAAAAGACAGTCTCCTCATTAGAAATACTGCCTTATCTCACTATCAAGGCGATTTTGAGGCCAGCTTTTGTGAAAAATAATAATCTTGGAAATTCTATATTGGGCATCGTTTTGTTGACTGTTGAATCATTGGCGCAATCACGAGAGGGTTATTGATGGCTTCTGTTCCCTCGCAAACTTAATGTCTACTTTTACCGTGGTATATGAAGCAGCTAATCGTGGTAAGGCATCCGCTTACTTCCTGTTGGTTGTCAGTTGGCACCTTATGATAAAACCGTGAACGTGGTCTGTTGTATTTGTTGGAACGCTTGCATTCTATGTAAATAATGCAATCAACAGCTTGTAATTGTTCTGCAGGGTGAAGCAAAATTCATAAATCATTCCATAAAATTTTCTCTTCGCGATTATAATTGCTGGTGCTTCCTTTTTGATTTGGCCATAATTCCATACAACTCCCCTTGCTGTCCTGAATTCATGAGCAACTGCCTTTACAGAACCATCGGGAAATCAGTGGTGTATGATTGCACCAACAGCATAATTTGAGGTATTCGCGGCCATCAGTGTCGAATAAAGGGTCAAAGTAAGTCAGGAGTGGGTCCGTGGCTAGCAGATGATTTATCAGGATCAAAGGCATTTTGGCATTCAGCAAACCAATTCCACATTATATCATTGTTAAAGAGCTGGTTCGACGGCTCTTGTGCATAGTGTTTTGTAGATGAAAAGGTAATGCAGTAGTTGCCAGTCTTGGGAAAGACTTCAACGTTGAGGTAACAGTTGGATGAGGCATTAGATTCATTGCGTCCAAATTGGCTGGATCACTGTGATATCTACGCTGGTCGATGACAAGTCGCGAGTAATTGACTAACTGAATAACTATGTTGCGTTTCTCGACACGAAGGTGCAACCAAAACTCTCTAATTCGGCCGAAGCCCTAGTCAACCTTTTCTTACAAATCATCAGAATTGTTGAACACCACGAAAATTTCACCCAGATATGCTGCTACTCCCTGAACTTCAGTCAGTATCACGTTGTTGAAATACTTGAAGATTGCCGGCGCTCATTTCATTCCAAGTGAGAGACTATGATACCGGAACAATCCCCGATGGATGCTGATGATCAGCAATCCTGTGGCACTTTTTTCCACTGCAGTTTGCAGATAAGCTTCAGCCACGTAGATTTTGGCCAAGTATTTGTCACCGGTAAACCCTACAAGCGCATTTTCAGGAGCTAGAAGAAAACGTAGTGCAGTGGAGTTGAGCGATCGTAACATACTACTCATACAACTGCTATTCAGTAGTAGGATCGGAGCATATATTTTGACATGCTACAAGCCGCAGGAAAAGTGCAGGAAGGAAAATCAGAGTGCAGCATCACCTATAGGAGCCTCTGCTACTTAATGAAACTGAGCATTGACGTCTGCGGCAGCCGAGACGGTCTGAGGCTGAATACCGCGTGCAAATGAGTGGTTTTGTTTCAGGTTTTGTTTCAATGCTTAGCCCCTGTAATGCTCGGTCGAATATATAACCCTTGTGCCATCCGCCTTCTTGGATCACAACAGTAGATGGTCCTCCAGCTCGGTATTCAACCCTGTTGGAAAATCTGCACATCTCATTGGAGTCGCCTGACTTCACATCAGTGACGATAGCAGCTTAGTTAGCCGACTAGATAACCCAGTTCTTCGTTAACACCGGGTAAAGTAGAACGAGTCGTTTGGGTCAGAAAATGGGTTTGGTTTCTGGACATAAACTGAGTATTGTTTTCGCTTTGGAGCACCAATCAAGATCTTACTGGAGCATACTACCGAATTTGTTTTTCGACCAACTTATCAGATTCTGACGAACATGTTCGGTTTTCTGATCTTCCGACGAGGCTGGAACCTTTACAATACCACACAACTTGCTAAATAGCATTTCAAAAGTTTTGGCCTCCCAAACAAGTCAAGGTCCAGATGTTTCACTCTTAGGTGATTGGTAAATTAGACCATTTCACTTTCATCGGCACAACCGCGCTCAATATCACGATTTAACACACCACCAGATACGTTCTGTGTTGAAGGTTCTGTTATCTTGTAGACAGGGCAATCAATGTTCTAAGTTTGTCGCGAAGCCATCGTGATATCGAAAACACTGTCGAGCAGTTAGCTAAACGAACTGCCGTTAGTTTGCACCGAGAAATATTTGCGGCGTGCAGCAAAGCTGTGAACAAGTTTGGCTAAAATAGAAATCAACCGTGCCGCTTTCCTTATTTTAATAGGTTCTTGAAGGCGATGGCAGACATCTAGAAGACTGCATGGAACAGCAACACCACCTTGTGTTTAAATGGGTTACATTTGTGAGAATCGTATTATTTGAATCAGCAGAATCCCAAATGACGCCAATCATCGCATTGTCAACATGCACTTGAGGGCTTCGATGAGGACCTTGCATCATACTTCAGGTTTCTCGGTTAGATGGCCGTCGCGAAAAGTCATGGACTGCAGTTAACCTCGGCTGTTTGATTATGGCTGTGTCTTGTTCCAGAATGATAAAGTATTGACACAGCAGTCACAGCTGATGTCTCCCTCTCGAATCTTCTACAACCTAATCTAATTCTCTTCATGTCTACTGACGCTTCAAGTTATGCCGTTGGGACCATCCAACATAAACGTGTACGTTTTTCACTCAAAAGCTATAACCTACCAACAAACATTACAGCACTCTTGATAGAGTTACGAGCCAATATTTCCGCCATTAAAAGTTTATAACATTTGTCAGAAGGTAGAAATATTTTAGCTACACTGATCACTACGTACGGAATTCCACAAAATATTTCCCTACAGAATATCGTCTGTCAGAATATGTTTCTCATTCTCCCATCGACATCCACTTTTCATATCTGACTCACTCAGTTTGGAAGCAGAGGAGCTGTCAACTTCCAATATTGACATCATTCCCGGAGCTACTATAATCGACTTTTTTGAGATGGTTGAAGCACAGAATGCTGATTCTGAATAACTGAAACATCGGCAATCACTTACTGATTTCAAACTCCACAGGATTTCTCTGCATGATTCTCAAGTTACTATTAATTGAGAATTTTCTCTGAATCTCCTCTGACCATTGGCACCGTTACCTTGTTGTAGAAGCATTATTAGCAATTCTCACAACTTAGCATACTTTAGCACGTGCTAGAATTGCTGATCCGTCTCTCGTCCTACTTACCAGTTCAGCTGCAGCTTTAATGACACGTATATTGGGAGAACGAGCTGAAACTTACGACAGAGAAAAGTTGTTGGAACTGGTCCAACAGATTAATACCCAGTCTGTTATCACTATCGAAAACCAATCGACAATGAAAACCAAGAACTCAGCGCGTTGACCCTTGTGTATTAGTATCGACCCTGGAAAATAGAGTACAGAGAAAGCACGTGAAGCTAGGGGGGCAAGGAGCGAGTTTTGATTGTAGCCCCGGGAAGGATGTTACAAA
>JTDE01001481.1:128958-140723 GCA_014338405.1 Paragonimus skrjabini miyazakii | reverse complement strand
CACTTCTGCCAGTGCTTGGGGCGTCGGCCGTTGGAATGGCAACCACGGGAACAGTGTCCTCTGTTTCCACCAATGGCACATAGGCATAAGTGGATACCACTGGAACAGAAAGCAGGACCTCAATCTCCAGTTGTAGTTTCCGGTCTGTCATAATTCGTGACTTAGTTTTAGTCTGCTGCTCGCCTCTCGCCCTGATTTCTTCGCTACCGTCTCGGGACTTAGCATGGCTGGTAAGGTCATCAAAAGGCCGAGTGACCTTCTGGCCACTTTAGCGCGTAGCCTGCTCGCGAGTAGGAGACTTGTAACGTCCGCGGTGAATGAAGAAGCTAAGATTGACTTAACTAGTTCGGTTGGCGAAGACGTTATGAGGAAGCGGCCACATAGAACAACTCTCTTTTCTCTGAGAACTTTCTGTTTCATGTTCGCCGATGCCCACTCTATATGTGCTGTTGACAGAGCAACCACCTTCTTGGTGACCTCAACACCAGGGAGAGCAAGCGCTATGTATTCATTCAAGGACCGGCGTCCCAATTTCATTTCGGACAGATTCCGATGGTACCTTCCATCCTATTTCCCATGGAAGAAATTGATGGACATACAGTGCTAAGAAGAGCTCCGCATTTACAGTCGCAGATTTTCTGCGTCGTTTCAATTTTCATGACGTGTGCGTGCCCATGTGGCACACTGCCCGTCG
Organism: Paragonimus skrjabini miyazakii; assembly: GCA_014338405.1. Classification (NCBI taxonomy): domain Eukaryota; kingdom Metazoa; phylum Platyhelminthes; class Trematoda; order Plagiorchiida; family Troglotrematidae; genus Paragonimus; species Paragonimus skrjabini miyazakii. The sequence goes on along the minus strand of JTDE01001481.1, from coordinate 140,029 downwards.
TCATGTGCCAGTATACGTGGGTTTCGGCGGGCAGTGAGTAAAATGTGGATGATAAAAATCCAAACAGTTCATTATGAAATAAGTAAAAGCAAGTTGATTGGGCATTCTTTTCATCAAATTCACTGATGTTTGTTTAAGCGCACTCATAAGTTCAGGCATTTTATCATGGCTGTGCTGTAGTGATCCGTGCGGCAGGTCCGGAGAAAGTTGGGTGTTTTTCTTCGTAATTCGGGGTACGGATGATATTAACTTGCTTCTTATATATGCTTTTGCAAAACATAGAGGGTGTTTTCAGATCGTTATACTATTTCCGCTCTACCTAAAGTATTTACGAAGATATGGAATTTCAAACGTACCCATAAAAACTGGTATTATAGTGGTTTGTGTTGGAATTTTGTACAAGTTTGGCAAGGCATGTCCGAGTTATTCGATGGGAACTGGCAAATATCCCTAGTATTATAAGACCGCTTGGAATGAACACTGTAAGACTATTGTGTCTTACATTTTGCCTTATCTGGGTTATTCACATATATGTTATATCTGCTTTATCCTTGCATCCTTGTCTTGCGCCTAATTGTTCGTTCTATTCCTTCTCCTTTCTTATTATCCATGGGTGCCATGGGAGAAATCGGGTTGCTGGCGAATGGGATTTAACTGATCTGCTAGACAAATTTGTTTCTGGAGTTGCTGAACGAGTCGAATAAAAAATGTTGTAAAAAGACAATATAATTTTCCATTATTTCGCTGATTTCTGTTGAAAATTAGTTAAGCGGGGTTCGGAAACATCTAAAGCTTCGGAAATGTGTACCGAAATTGTTGCGAATAAAACTGCCAGTAGTAGAAAGACAGAGAAAGCTTCGCTCGCGAAGTTTTTCTACTGCCCGCCGATGCCCGTACGGGGCCCGCACGGGGCCCTAGTCTCACTGCCCACCGTCCGACCGCCCTTTGCCAGCCGATGCTCGCGTAGAGCCCGCACTGGCCCCTCGACGTTTTGCTACCTGAGTAACAAGTGAGCAGAGCAGCGGCACCTTGACTTTCGTCGAACCTGCAGCTCATGCAAATAAAAATGAGAGCAAAAGAGGCAGGCGGTTTGTAATGGTGCTCGCTGACGCCAGTGTTTTGAAGTTATACCATTTCTAGCAATGATAGCGGCAAGTGTGTAGTTCGCCGATATGGTGTTTCAAGGCCGAAACGAGTTGGAAACGGCCATTTAGGCGCGAAAAGATATTTTTCAAATTTTTCATGAAATATTAAAATGCCTATTACGGGACAAATATATTGATTTCTTCGAGTATACTAGTGGTGTTGCAATGGGAAAAACACAGGTGTACCTAAAAATCGCCCATATTCATACTTTTGTGGAAAAAATGTGTCGCCATTTTTTTCGGTAACAACATAATGTTGGCTTTCCTAATCGATTTTATGTTCTGAAACTGCTTCCATTGACATTTTCGTGGTGGAATACATCTTTCCATCTTGCAGAAACGCTCAATTTTGCGCGGTTTTGGAGATACAATAAAATTTGTAATTTTCAACCGCGTTGTGTTCACATCGCATTGTACACCAAATATCACAGTAATTCCTAATGAAAACTATGTCACCACGGTTGTTGCCTAGTTACACATCGGAATTACATATTCAGCCTGTTTTCCCGATAGCATTTCTGGTGGGAAACGGTCTACCTTATCACCTGATTGTTTCTATTTACGATGTGGTGTAAACATGCATAACACGTCCCACCCTATCATTGAAAACGTGCGTTTTGTTTTGTTTATTGCTTATTGATCATGCCTTAAGGTAGCTGGCCATATGTACGCGAGTCGATGCCCACTTATCCGACGGATGATGACCAACTTTGATGCTCATTATTTGTCTGACGAAAACATTGATTTCCACTTCTACCGTTTTAGATACAACCCCACTGTCTCCGAGCCATGGATGCTTATGATTCAGATGACTGTTGGTCTATCTTTTCCTCGGCTGCAGGCTTCACTGCCAGTATGTTATCCTATTTTCTGCCCGCCCATACACCCCCTGTTAGATTCCGGTGTGCCACACCTGGGGCTCCACGGCTGTCAGACCACGGGTCATCACTGCGGCCCGATGTTAGTGACATTTCAGTGCTGGACGAGTGTACTATCCAAGGAAAGTGAGTTGTTTGGCGTGTTTGAACCTCATGCTTAGATCACGGAGTTGAAGCTCTGATGGTGAGGATGTGTGCGATGGTGAGATTGTCGTAGTAACTACGGTGGGCTCAACATCTGGATGTGGTGCTGTGGATACTGCCGGACGGTAGTTCCCCTTAACTGTACTGCATTTTGCAGAACTCGATTTAGGCCTCGAAGTGTGCAGACAAGGAAGCTGTTCCGGAGCAGATCAACGCAAGCCGGCCGCAGATTACTCAGTCGTGGTACTCAGTATCAGCTGAGTGCTAGCCTCATCAACGGGGCGGATGTATTCCACAGACGTCGTCGTACTGTGGAGGGGGGATCGGCCAGGCCTAATGCTGTAGCCTCTTGGGTGTTTTGGAGGGAGCAGTCTTGGTCTGACTCAGAGATCTATGCGCAGTGGAAACAAAAGGCAATGTTTGCAAGTTTCAAGGTTTTACTGATCGAGTTGGCACGACACGGCGTTTTAAAGAACCGCATGAATTGCGTATGCCGCGCCCCTGCTATTTTAGTGAAGGATGGTTCTGTGTTGGACAATTATCAGTGGAAGTGTGAACTGTGTAAGCGGCACTAATCCGTTCGAAAAGATTCCATTTTTGGAAACACGTCTGACTTTAAAGGAGGCATTCACGATTTTGCTACATCGGCCGTTCAAAAACAGCATAACATTCACAGCCACAACGTTGAAAATAAGCTTCAAAACAGTCGTTAATTTTCATCGTCGCATACGCCTGGCATTGAGTGTAGTAAGTCCAAGCAAACGGCCACACGAGTTTCAGGAAAAACGGTATTATTACGACCGAATTAGGGGCATTCACTAATAAGATGGAACTCATTCCATCGTCGAAATTGATGAACCACTGTTCATGAAACGAAAGTGCCACCGTGGGCTTCACTTCCAGAAGGCATGGGTAACAGGTTGCATTGAAAGGCAGACGCGGAAGGCGTTCATGGAGGTCTGCCCTGGGAACAGACATAATACAGCTACCTTAAGTTAGGCATGTCAGGGTAAACCAGTTACATTATTTCATCCATTTGTTTTCAGCCGAACACCATCATCATAACGGACGAACGGGGAGCCTATAGAGCTTTGGATGGAATAGCTCATTACGAGCATTGGACGATAAACCATTCAGAAAATTTTGTGGATTCTGGCAATAGTGAGATTCACACACAGAACATAGAAAACCTTTTGTCCTTTGCCAAGAAGCATTTCCGTTCTATAGCTGGATCGAACAAACGGCAGTTCCAGTCACACCTTCAGGAGATTATTTGGCGAAAGCGAAATCCTGGAGACGTGATTGGCAAACTGCTGTTCACCTTGTCCCGCAATGATTTGTTATGAATTATGTAATATACATTGACATTTTTGCACGCGTTTGTCATTCCGATTCATGCATACAGCGTTGGCTTTGGTAGCTGCTCCGTTGACTTAAGCTATGATGAACGCCTAAGTATGTCGCATATGTTCACGCTGGTAGTTGCCCCGTCCAGTTGACTTGAGCTATGATCAACGCCTAAGTATGCCGCATATGTCCAAGATAGTAGATGCTCCGTTCAGTTGAATCAAACTATGATCAACGCTTGAGTATGCCGCATGTATTCACGCCAGTAGTTGCTCTGTCCAGTTGACTTAAGTTATGATCCACGCTGTAGATTGAACACTACAGGTATAAAAATTAACTTGTACTGGGACAGTTCAGGATGAGTTATAAAGATATCCGTCAGTTCCCGCAAAAACTGAGATAACCTACTGGCAGTGAAGCCTGCAGCCGAGGAAAAGATAGACCAACAGTCATCTGAATCATAAGCATCCATGGCTCGGAGACAGTGGGGTTGTATCTAAAACGGTAGAAGTGGAAATCAATGTTTTCGTCAGACAAATAATGAGCATCAAAGTTGGTCATCATCCGTCGGATAAGTGGGCATCGACTCGCGTACATATGGCCAGCTACCTTAAGGCATGATCAATAAGCAATAAACAAAACAAAACGCACGTTTTCAATGATAGGGTGGGACGTGTTATGCATGTTTACACCACATCGTAAATAGAAACAATCAGGTGATAAGGTAGACCGTTTCCCACCAGAAATGCTATCGGGAAAACAGGCTGAATATGTAATTCCGATGTGTAACTAGGCAACAACCGTGGTGACATAGTTTTCATTAGGAATTACTGTGATATTTGGTGTACAATGCGATGTGAACACAACGCGGTTGAAAATTACAAATTTTATTGTATCTCCAAAACCGCGCAAAATTGAGCGTTTCTGCAAGATGGAAAGATGTATTCCACCACGAAAATGTCAATGGAAGCAGTTTCAGAACATAAAATCGATTAGGAAAGCCAACATTATGTTGTTACCGAAAAAAATGGCGACACATTTTTTCCACAAAAGTATGAATATGGGCGATTTTTAGGTACACCTGTGTTTTTCCCATTGCAACACCACTAGTATACTCGAAGAAATCAATATATTTGTCCCGTAATAGGCATTTTAATATTTCATGAAAAATTTGAAAAATATCTTTTCGCGCCTAAATGGCCGTTTCCAACTCGTTTCGGCCTTGAAACACCATACCGGCGAACTGCACAACTGTCCTGGTAGCACTGTATTCCGTTTTGTGCAGACATTTTGCATCCATAACTTCTGCAAATGCTCGCTCTCTCAGTCAGTTGAGTCCCAGCTCTTCTAGATCTGACTCGCACCATTGTCGATAGAAACGAGCAATAAGCAATAAAAAAAGAGAAACACGATGCGACCCAATAAATTTCAAAACGTAGTGAATCACTATGTTATTATGCAACGAGTAACAGTCATGGTATGCAACGTTTTATGCATATGGCACCAATAGAGCCAAAAAATGCGTGCACAACAACAGTGTGAACATTTGAATCAAATTCCGAGTTACCCGCGCAGAAATGTGTGAGAATTGAATCACTGGGGAGTCTTTGAATTCAAAGTTGTTATGACCGAATTTTACTGAACACAAACGCGAATTACTGATACGAACAACGGTGAACGATTATCCCGATTAGTAATCCCTTCCGATTGGCCCCCAAAACCACGAACGATAGGAACCAATGAGAACATTGACAAAACAGACTCCCGACAGGCGGTTTATTTAGCCACCACACGCTCTGGGAATTTTTATGGGAAACTGGTCTGTGTCTATAGGAAATCATTGATCTTGTGTTGGCGTGAGCGCGCAGAGACACGTTTGAATCCTACGCCGACGCGTATTTCAGTAACGACTTGCGGTGTCTTCTGATAGCAGAATCGTGTTCTTTGGATCAGGTTTACCCTGACCCCAACACCTCCTTTTAGTATGATGATTGTACGACGGAAGTCGGGGGTTCACTCGCGGAGGCGTCACTGGCCGTCATACTCGGTCAGTTCACCTTCTAGGAAGCAGCTTACATGGCGGGCTTTGTGTGCTGGGGGTCGTTAAGGGCCCCAGCTGTGGGAGACCAAACGTGTCCACCAGGATCCTCAACGGAACATCTTTCTCGCCCGGTGACTGTTCAGCAATACTGGTGGGCTGAAGTTGGTTGGCGTGGCTTATCCGTACGTCTGTTCCGACTTGGACTTCAAGAGTGACGTTTCCCAGTCTTTTGCGAATTCGACCCAAGTACCACTTAACAAAATTGCTGCTGGGCCAGGACGATCTGGTCACTGTTGGAGCGCCGGTGTTTGATGCCCTGCCGTTGGTTGAACCTGCTTCCCACTGTTACATCGTTGGAACATGGAACAGCGACAGTTTGGTAGGTGGAGTCTAGCAGTAGTCGGATTTTGCGTCCAATAAGAGCCTCCGCCGAAGATCTACCATCATGTGTTCACAGATTTGGAGTCTCTCGAGAGCACCTTAGGAATGTTTCCAAAACTTCCACGGTCGTTCCCTCATCTTGAGCTTTCCGAAGGGCACGTTTGAACGTCTCCACAAAGCGCTCTGCCTGGCCATTAGATTGGGGATGGTAAGGTGGTGATCGGTTGTGATCAACGGCGTTCTAATTACAGAAGTCAGCAAATACTGAGGACGTGAACTGTATTCCGTTATCACTAACCAGAAGTGTTGGGCGCCCGGACCAGCTTAACATTTTGTGAAGTCGTAGGACGGTTGATCCTGTGGTAGCGTTTGGCATCAGGACAGCTTCTGGTCGCTTGGAATAAGCGTCAACGGCGATCAGGAAGTTCTGATCGTGCAGAGGCCCAGCAAAACCCTAGTGTACCCTCGACCATGGAGGCGTAAGGATTGGCCAAGTTTCTAGTGGGGCTTTTGTGGATGCCTTAGTTGCTTAAGCACAACCGTGTCAGCATCTAACAAGTTGCTCCAGCTGTTCATCCAAGCCGGGCCAGTAGATATAACTGCGAGCCAACGCCTACATTCGGCTTATGCCTGGGTGGCCGACATGAAGCTGGCGAATTGCTTTAGGTTGAAGTCTTGGCGGGATGACAACACCAAAACAGCACACAACCATTGAGAGTTGAAATCGCGGAACGTCTCCGGAAGAACTGCGCCAGGTCGCCCGTTAATTCTTTATCCGGCCGGCGGTTCTGATTGTAAGGTATCACAGACTGCAATGTCTGGTCTTGTTGAGTTGTTTCATAAGCCGTCTCGGCCGTGACCAGAAGTGTCTGGATGACTTCGGAGAACACTTAATTGGCTTCCACTTCGGAAGGCACCAGAGCAATCACGACCTCTTCTAGATGAAAAAGACCGAAAGGAGTTATTACTGCGGTTTTGAGAATATCGTCTTTGGCTACCGGAATTTGATGATACACTCGTACTAAATCTATCTTGCTGAATATGATTTTTCCGTGTAAACAAGTGGTGAAATCCTGCATGTGCGGGCTTGGATATTTGTCAGGGACTGTTGCTTGGTTGCGCCCGCGGTAATCACCGCATGGGCGCCAATCACCTGACTTCTTAGGGACTATAAGCAGCGGTGAGGCCCATGGACTCTCGGAAGGGCGTATTATTCCGAGTTCGAGCTTGGCGAGTTTTAGTTTGTTGGGAGCCAACCGGCGAGGCCGTGCTGAGACGAGGGGTCCCTTAGTGCGGATGTGATATGTTACATTAGAGGTCACTGTTGTGATATCGCTCGATATGCGAACGAGCTCCGGGAACTCAGTGAAGAGTTCCACGAATTGTCTAGGGGCGGCGGGATGGGCATATATGGGTGTTACAGCTGCAACTATTGTGTGCGTGCCTAGTATGCTTAGCTTAGTGCTGGAATCGATTAAAAGTCGGCGTCTCGTATCAACCAGAAGGTCAGAATGCCGGAGAAAATCGATCCTGATGATGGCGAAAGGTACCGCGGCAACTGTAAATACCCGGCGGAATGTCCGCCGGAGGCCCAAATTAAGCGTTAAAGATCGCTGTCCATATGTGGTTATAGGAGTGCCATTGGCAGCACGGAGCTGAGGGGTGCATGGGCTTTGCACTTTGTCTTTTGTAGACGGAAACACGCTAACCTGCGCCCCGGTGGCAACCAGGAACGTGTGTCCGGTTCCTACATCCCGTACAACAATTAGGTGACATGAAGAGTTGGCGCTGACGGCGTTGTTTGCCGTTAAAGTTCGGCTGCTGAGTCTGCATCGCTTTGATGATGTTTAGGTGCAATGTTTGGTGCAACGCTTGGCTCGGCTGCCAAAACGTTAGTGGTGCCAACAACAGCCAGTTTTTGACCGCGGTTTGTGTCACCTTGATGATATATCAGGTTGACAATCTGAGGAACGGTTCGAAGAAATTTTGTCCAAATCACGTCGCAAAGTTGTGATTTCTGTTCTCAGAGCTGCAGTGTCTGCTGGACCACGTTTTGCGGTAATCACATTGTCGGAAACGCGCGTGCCTATTGTAGGACGTGGACTAGGATGTGATACACTCAAGCAATCTAGTACTGGTTGAAAACGCTCCACTACTTCATCAGCGACTTTCGCTGTCTCGGCGAGAGTTTGTGGACGAGCAACTGGAACTATTGCTTTCGTTGCCCCTGGCAATTTGCTAAGCCGCAGTTTCCTGATGAGGGACACGTCCATGCCCGAGTTACCGATGAGTTGCTACATCTCTGCTAGCAATGTTGAAGGGCGTTTGTCGTCTAGCTTCAAGTTGTGAAAAAGTTGTTGCACTCGGGTCCCTTCAGAGGATGTCATTCGATTAATAACTGCTTGTTTTAAGGTATCATACTTATGCTGCACCGGTTGGTTTACTATAACATCGCGAAGCTGCATGGTGACTTCACTCGAAAGTCTGGCTAACAACTGGCGGAATCTTGCTTGATCAGACAAAATACCGTTGGTAAAACATTTCTCTTCTGAGTAAACCAACCGAAGAAGAGGGTCCATTTCCAAAAACGGAGGGACCATTAGGGCATTAGTACCGAATGAGTAGCTGTCAACATCATTAGGTAACTTTTCAGATATTAGGTAACGGTTACAGGATTTGAGAAAATATATGAATGATTCAATCTTGAATGTATACACGAACAGAGAAAAACAACTGTTTACGCGAACGTCAAGAAAAATAACAATTATGCTAAGTTGCGAAGGAAAGAATTCACCAAGACGCAAAGGACGACTGTAGCGAAACGTTCGAAAATTACGGGCTCACTAATTGTTGAAACTGGTCCAACAGATTAATAGCTAGTCGGTAGCCACTATCGAAAACCGATCGACAATGACAAACAAGGACTCAGCGCGTTAAACCTCATGTATTAGTACCGATCCTGGAAAATAGAGTGTACAGAGAAAAGCACCTCAAGCTATCGAGGCACGGCGTGCGCTGTGATTGTAGCCCGGGGACGGAAATTACAAAAGGGATAGCTTGACTGAAATAAAAGTAGATAAAAATCCAAGATCATCAAAAATGTACAAGTTAATGCGACTATCAAAAATATCATTTATTATAGTCGCCACAAGCGCTTCCGGAGATCGTCCTAAAGCATTGCTTGATTCACATTCACTTGAAACAACATTATACGAGTAATCTCACTGTATTCTTGGTATTTACTGTAATCCCTAAGAGCGATCCTACATCCTGTTTTCATTGATTACCTTCCAGATCAACAGACGCTCACTTGACACCGAATAAAAAAACCGACTGGACCCCTGCCTCGAACCCGCTAAAATACAAACGTGACAACTGAGTATTTACTCTCGGGGCCATGGCATTTGAAATCATTTTGATTGATCAAATCAGGTCAGGTCACAGGACTTTCGGCGACTACCAAGAATTGCCAAATTTCTTGCATTTAACTGCAAGATTACACTTGCGATCTTCGTGGATTCCACCGTGCTGTAACATAGGCTGCAACAAATATTTGAAGGAGACCAGTGCTTTACTTTAGTTTCGCTAAGAGAATTTCACCTGCGGGGTGATGTGTGTGTGCAGTTCCGCTTCATTTGATAAGTTTACTTCAGTCCAGTTCATAGGACATGCTGCGAGTGTCAATGGTGTATAGTTTCTCGCACTTGTGATTTCCGGCGACCCTACCGTGCTGTGTGGGAACTTTCCCACACAGTCTAACTCCAGATTCGATGAGTTACCCGATGGCAACAATTCAGAATACAACACACAGCGCAGTACTCTATATGTTGCCACGACCGAGAAGCAAGAAAGTGTACAGCCAGCAAGAGTCTTGTGTGTAGCGCGCGGAACGAAAAAGTGAAGAATTTCTACGCCAGCGGAAATTGGGCATACAATTGGGCTAAACAAACGCCTCATCAGGAGGTGTCAAATTGTACAACAAAATACTGACAAAAGTTGAACTGTTCTAGGAGGTCGCTGCAGAGCTTCCCCGCGGAAGTCTGCTAGGGTTAACAGAAGCCTTCGTTACACAGTATAGACGTGCGTCAATGGGATGACCAAAATGTAATGCCCATTGCTAGGTAAATGTCCAGCTAGAAGAAAGCACAAGATAATGATAGAGGAAAATGTCTGTAAGTTGGTCGGTCGCGGACTGACGGTGTGCTGGTTGAGTCCGTTATTTAGAGTATTTGGGTTATTTAGTCTTCGGTGCACATCCCTCGCAGCGAGCTACCTAACCCCAAAAGACTCACAAGTTGGAAAAATGGGAAGGTAGGTTTACCCAGTGCTGAAAAATAGTCTTCAGGAGTTGTCTTTCCATTGCACCAAGTCCGGGTGATCTAAAACTGAACGAACGGTGAAATACCTGTACTAGGTAAAAAAGAATAAGCTCACCGTGTTGAGGGATCGTTCGACCTCGATAATCATTTGGAGATCTGATACTTTTCAAATTCGTTGACTACTAATGCAATCCAGATTACGCGTAAAAAGAACTCGGAGAAAACGTGTTAGCGTATGCCGAAAAAAATGACATTAAATAATGGTAACACGACAGTTATGATGAACGATCATTTTATACGTAAAAAAACACTAACTTACTCAGAAAACCGTACAGGTTTCGCACGCGTCTACCGTGTCGGTCATCCGTGTTCAGCCGGTTCAGAAGGATTCTGGCAAGCACCTTGCCTGCGCAGCTCAGCAGACTGATGCCCCGATAGCTGTCGGAGCACTGCTTGTTACTCTTACCTTTAAACGAAGGTACTTTCACAGCATCCTTGAAATCTTGTGGCATCACATCCTGCTGCCAGATGGAGTGAACCAGCTGGAGCAGTGCACGTTCCATTACCGGCCCGCCACTCTTCAGTATCTCACCTGGCAATCCATCTTCACCTGCAGCCTTCCCGTTGCGAGGTTGACCAATCGCTCTCTTCAATTTTAGTAAATCATGAACGAGAGCAAGTGAAGGCTTGATGGCCTGTTGCGGCAGGCTGTTCACAGACACCCAATAAATGGTAGCAGAACGACTTAGTAGGCTACCAAAGTGTTTGCGCCAGACTTTCATGATATCCTCTGGGTGGGTGCACGAACAGCTGGTG
>JTDE01001481.1:98623-127973 GCA_014338405.1 Paragonimus skrjabini miyazakii | reverse complement strand
TCCCGAGCACCGTCTGTCGGGTAACCTATCCAGTAGAAGGTGTACCCGGCATCTGCTTCCCGTAACTTACCTTGGCCCGCAAGCCTTGCCTCGCTCAAGGCTGCTACGTCGATTCCATAGCGATCGGTGCAGGTTATGGAGGTACTGACACTTGAAAAAGGCCAACAGTAACGTGTAAGATGTTTTGCGCAGTGACATTTCGTTCACATCTCATCGGTTACTTTTGCAAAATTAACACACACACACACACACACACATTATATAGTGGGGTAACAAGCAGCCAGGCGAAATCGACCTAGTCATGTCTGAGAAAGTCAGTCAAGTGACCAAAGCGAAAGCGGCAAGATGTAACTCAAACGTGTTCATTAACAAGAACGTGAATTTGATACATCATAATAGAAGAGAGTAATAGGAGTCCAAAGAGAGAGATGGTTAAAAATCCTTATAGATTGAACAGAATAGGTCAGATATGAGTGAAAAATCCATACAAATCAAATAGGAGTTAAAAGGATGTACATCGATTTACACTGATTGAAAAGATAACGCAGTATGGATTTAGGATGGGTATGGGTGGTCCAATAGTTTTTAACTTGTATGAAGAATACATCGGTCTAAAAAATTCGGGTTTGTAAAAAATACGAAAGTAAAATGGAACAAAAAGGTACCAGTTGCGTTTTTACCAACATGGCGAGTGCCTGGTCACCAGCTGTTTCTGGGTGCACAGAGTTGGATTCAGCTGATGTATTTTGACAGCTTCCGCAATATTGAGAGCCTGCTTTGGTTTGGATTCGAAGAACACTCTAAAGACGGTCCTTAGGTCCACTGGGTGCCTGGTCTGTAGAAGGTGCTTTGTAATAGCATTGACGGTACAATCGACCCCCGAATTCAAAAGCCATTACGACGTGTGATTGTTAATGCGTGTGCCGGGGTGCCTCCTAGTTCTGCCGATGTATCTGCTTCTACAGACACAATATTGGATTGGGCGAAAAGGAGGCGCCAAGCCCTTTCTAGGTATAGTTGGAACACGGGTAGTTTCATCCAGGTAGATCAGTCGGACGGCGTTGTGAGTGCGTTCGAGCGCTGCATCTAAACGATTTTTTAGCAGGACTGAAACATCACCACCTTTGAAAGGGAGAGTTAAGTAGACAGACTTGTGATGAACAGTTAGGGGTGCAACACGCATAGGTTGTGAAGTGCAATACTTTTGGATAAACCTTTTGGGGTAACCATTTTCTACCAGAATCTTGTCTAGTAACATCAGTTCATTTTCTGACTCATCAGCTATCACAATACGTCGAACTCTGTGAAGCAAAGTCCTAACGAGGCCACGTTTTTGTGTAATTGGTGCGAAGCTATTAAAGTGCAGATATTGTCCTGTCCACGTGGACTTATGATAAAGACGTCTGGAAAGGGAGTTATCCTCGCGTCTTTTCAACTAAACGTCTAGGAATGATATTCCCCATTCTGTTCGAATTCAAGGATAAAAGTTAGTTTGTTGTGCAAACTATTTAACAGCTGGTGAAAAGCGGTTACTTGCCAATGGTCGTCGAATGCAGCAAAAATCTCGTCCACGTATCGTTTATAAAACACGAGTTCATTTTAATAGTGCTTTATCCGTTTCCTGCATTGTGTCTTTTAATACATTCGAACTAACGCAACGATTCAGTTCATCATCATCATCATCATAGACAGCAATACATCAGTGATTCACACTGATGCTTAACTGCCACGATTCAGTTAATCCGGGATGGTAAGCCCTTTAAGAAACGCTTCGTTCGTCTTACAATCGGACTGACTGCTAAAAAAGGAAAGGGAACAGTCGGTACGAACCATAAAACCGAATAATGCAGCAGCAGCAACGTTGTAACAGTGCAGTTAACCATAGGTCTATAGGACCATGAACGCCTTTGTTTGAAGACGCTGTCTGGCTTAATGGAGAACAGACATCAGTGTGCTTGGTGTTGCAAACTTCTTTGTATTGGCACCGTGTTTTCTCTCTGGAACTTCCCTCCTGTTAACTTTGCGCAGTCCTTTCTTCCCATATATTGTGGGACGTACGTCACATGTACGACAGCATCGAACATCGTTCGCACTTTGTCATTTCCATCTTAGAATGAAAACAGCATTGTCCGATTATGTCTTTTTACTGGGTTCATTAACTCACCCATTTGGCCTGTTCACGCATATATATATACCTTCACGCTTCACATCTTCAACCATTCCCGTGTAGTGATTGAGACCACGTGATTCGGTCTTTATTTGCTCTGAGATCATAGTTCAAAGGCCTCTTTCTCAACCGACTTTGGTACTCCCAGTTATGACATTTAATCAGTGGGGTATTTTGCAATCACAACATCACTTACTTAACTGAACACGACTAAACTATGTTCATTCGACGGTTGTTCAAAACAGTGGTTACATATCACATTACTGCACTTTTATCCAGCTCAGTTATCTGTTGTCCTTTGTTGGTATCTCATCCGTTCGGTCACACCGGACCAAACGAAACAAACAAGTGGTGTGCTGATACCCATTTTGCAGATCAACCGTCCAGGCATTGCTCTCTAGTTTTTTGCCGGTATGATTTCGTTAATGTGACACACTGCACATGTGTAAGCCGTAAGTGGGTGAGTGAGCAAATGAGTGCTAAATACAGTGAACTCAGGTCAACATGTTTGACAGGAATCATGTCGGTGGCATGAAATTGGTTGGACTGTTGTTTGACATGGGTTTCGTTGTGATGGACGCAAACGTGTGTATAGGCGGTTAATTTGTTTGTTATAACGAGTTTCATTGTAGCGAGTACTGAGGCCCACTCCTTTTGTTGATAATCAGGGACTAGTTTCATTCGATACAGCAGCCTTTCCGTTATTACAGCGTCTGTCGAAGGTAAACACTTCGTTAGCGCCTAGTTAGGCGACACGCACAACGGTTGTTCATCGGCACACTATACTTTTTATAATGTTCATTTTAATAGGAAAGGAATTTCTGTTGTTTTTTTGATACACCAGAGGTTCCGTGGGAGTACAAACGCCAGTAAAGCGTTGTATCTACTCAATCTGCGTTGTTTGAGCACTTTTAGCATTTTGTTGCATTGTGCTTTAGCTCGGGTTTTCGCAAAAACCAAACAATGCCTTTTTCAACTTCTTATATGCTGGTTGTTTTATTGCTGTTCTACTGTGCAGGTTTTCAGATGTTCCTGAAGCCTATCACTATCAAATCGAATTCAAAGATCAAAGCTTCTGAAAGGTTGTTCACTTTAATTGTTGGTTTATTTTGACCTAGAAAGCAACTGTTAGAAGATTTTCAAAGCCAATATCCTCTGGTACTGCCTTTGCCTGTCGCTCTTGCAACAAGCAGTGTATTTCGTTTGAAAATCGCTACACACGATTCAACATGCGTGAACATTTTCAAATTCGACAATCAACCTTTACTAATCGAGCACCGGAAAACTCTAATACCTACTCTGTTTTTGCTCTGGTTGCTTCCAGATCTGTTACCACACTTCAAAACTCATGATGACCTTATATCAAAACTTGCTTCTGGGGCAGGTAATCAAAATCATATCACTTTTATTGCTTCCTTCGTGTTTTATTTACAGATTTAATGATCCCGGGCATTGTTCTCGATCATCCTTTAAGCCCAAGTAGTTTTGACTCCATTCAAAAAGGCGTTCTATGTGCAGTAAGCACCATATCAAGTCGGTCAGTTCCATTGTTTCCACTCTAACGTTGCTAACTTTAACACATGCATTCAGGGCTCCTATCGCTGTTGGTCACACTGCCATGTCCAGTTACGATATGTTTATGAGCGGTGGACGCGGCAAGGCTGTCATTATATACCACGTCCTTGGTGACTCCATCTGGTGAGCAAATGCCCACGTATTTTTCTTTCTTATTTCCCTCACAGAGACATGTATTGTGGCCTTGAATGAAAACGTAGTTTTCAATCTTCGAACCACAAAACACGTAATGTGGTATATTAGATCCTAGATGATGCGACAGATACTATCAGGCTATCCAGACGTGAGCAGTTGGAGCTGTTGAGGTATTTTGTGGCCTTATTATTGAAACTCCGTGTTGTTACCTGTAGGCTGCTCCGAACTCTTGAGCAAATTGATTGTTGGCTTCAGTCAGTATCGTTGAATAACTTCTCTGTTTCCTCTGATTGAAAATGGTAGTTGTTCACGTATTTTTAGTACATAAGTAAGGAGTCGACAGGAATGACTCACGACTAGTTGATTTTAACACTTTCACAAGCAGACTAGTTCCCCGTCGCCTTGAACACTCATAAAACTGACGTAGTCATTAGCCACAATATCAACGCGATAACCAAATCTATTGTGTCGTCATTTGTCCTCTCAAAGACGTTTGAGTTTCGATATTCTTAATCACAGCTTCTTCACGTTTTTCGCCGCCAGTACATACCCATCCGTAAAGATAGGAATATTTCCAGCCTTCACACTGGGACACTTTTTAGAACACAATCTCCTGGGTTATAAGTAATTTTCGTATATTGCCACGTAAGGGTTACACTTCACTTGACGCTATCTGTCTAGTACGTGACATATTACAAGATAGGCAGTTTGGCTGAAGCACTGAACTATTTAATCGAGAGGTAGCTGGTATTGCTTTCTATTTATTACATATCTCACTTCTAAAGGGGCTATGGACGAAGCCGTCCTGATGGTTTCTCTTGGAAAGAGATAACCCGCCTCATGCATTAACCGTACACAAGAGCATGTTTTATTATTTTAAAAACTATCGCTGATTGTTTAGATAGTGCACCTTTTCATTCGAATATTGTACACTTTATATTCTGTTTCTCTGACCGTTTTTAGAAGACCTGTTGTAGATGCTGACAAATAAACGTAATTTTTCTACGCGATAAATCGTCTGTTATGCTCCTTGTCTGAATGAGTATCGTTGGTCTTGTATTTCAATGCATCTGTGGTGACGTTTCGAATTGTCTCGTAAGTTGCGCTTACCAACTGCTGCTTACAGCCGCATAGTTTGACTGTTCGAAATGAGCAGTATCCACTCGCTGTTCCGTTGCAATCGTCGATTCCTCCGTGATTTTTTCAAGTGATCGTTTACACATCGCATAAAACATGAGAGGGTTGTTCTCGTGTCCCACTTGGTTACCAAATCGCTCTTAAGTTATGTCTAAAGGACCTGTGTTTGCTTCTGTGCGAATTATCTTGTTTTCCACTTAGATTGCTTGTTTACTATTACCGACTAGCTCTGTCAGGTATTGTGCTAGCTGCCGACAACAAAAGAAAGCCCCTCCGCCTGTTTTATCTCGGTTTGAAGAGGCTGCATCTGATAATCGAAATTTGATGGCAGTTGGGCGGCAGGTGAGTAGCATGGTTGTTGGAAGTTGGAAAAAATTATTCCGTTGTCATTACCTTTAATCTAATTTGCACGTCGTCCACGTCTTCCTGTTACATTAATGGATAGCACTAAGGTTATCTTTTCCGGTCCTTTAAAGTACTGGATTGTGAGTTTTCTCAGTACCAAGAGAAGTTTCCACCCAATGGCACCGCAGACCAATAAAACTGTTGGCCCTTATTCCGAAAAATTCCATATACTTTGTAATATTGGCGGCTGGATGTGCTGACAACCTAGCGGATCAAACAGTCTCCATTTCATGCTGCGACTTTTAATCCGCCGTCCTCTTTGAAAAGTTGTGTACAACACTCACTTGTGTTACTGAGTGCATCGACCTCATTTCTATCGTTTCCGACGTTATCTCCAAAGCTCCTCGCTCAACGAAAATCACTAGCTCAAACAAAGTCTTGCTTCTGTCTCTATACCCTGTTACCATCAGGTGAAGATATCGGCTCATGTCTTGCTTGCGTTTAAAACCCCAAAGTTTGCGACTGAATTATTTGATCTGAAGCGGCCTCTGACACAGAATGAGGAACGTCGCCAATAAACTTAAGTCGTTCTGTTTCAAAAAATTGTTTACATACACTCCGAAGGGAAGTGTTCAGGGGGATTGCGGGTTCTTTGGCGACAGACAAAATGTGAAGTCTGTCCCGGACGAACTCCGTAATCTAGGTATGTCTGCGTATTCAAGTTATGTCCTTTTCAACCATATGTAAGGCAGCCGCTAACCTGCGTTGTGTGGTTATTCCACCAGTGAGCCACGTTAGATGTTGGTCTTCGACGCGTTTTAGCAAACGACATGTGCAGTCCGTTTAGCTCGTTTCATATGAACAATTGGATTAATGTGCGCAATGGAAACGGGGAACAGCTGATAGTTTGTTCTTCAGTTGAAGCCGCAAAACGAGCGTGGAAGTGAATACAATGCGGAATTGTGCAACAAAATAAATGTTTTTAATAACATTGTTGAATCTGTTTGCTGTTGTTTAAGTCAATTCGTCACTTTTGAGCAGTGTGGACAAAAACAGTTTTGTGTGTACTGTCGAGTCGGTCTGTCCAAGAGCCTGTGTTTCACTGTTTGATAATCGTTATCATATACAGAGGTGTGAGTGCGGGTATGTCGATATCCCTCGGCCGGCGTATCGTATGTCTTTCTCTTCCGTCACAATAAGACTGGACCTTGGTGTGGTGTGACGGCTTGGGCATCTCGATGACCTATTGGACAACTGTATAATGAGACGATCGCCCCGTCAGCATCACTCTTGCCGGGCAGGCCAAACAGTAGAGGTCTGACAGACTAGTCTCTTGATCCTCCAGGTTGGGGATTGGAAGAAGGCTCACATCTTCCGGACAGAGTACACTACTTCCCACTGGCTACCTTGTGATACAGGCTTTTGAGCCAAAGGCTTTGGTTGAGAGACTTACTCGTTGTCATGTTTTGGTCTGAGCGTCGTGGTATTATCTCAGCCTACATGCAACCATGGATAATCAAAACACCAGTAATTCTACAACCCGAATCGCCGTCTTTGTTGTGTACATTAGGGTAGATGAGCGAAAATATGCTATTGCTGACCCCTTCTTTACTGTTCCATCAAACTTAGGTCCATTCTGACCTCCTAGTGATTAATTTGTACGTCCCACAAAGAATAACTAATAACAGTAACACTATCCTGGTAAGTCCCATCTCTTACCACCCAGCCTCAGGCGTCCCTCTTCACTTGCTTAGACCTAGAATGCAAATTCATATAGGTGCTTTCAACGTTCGCACTCTAAAACAGATTGGTCAACAGGCAACCCTCACGCGAACGTTAAACCCGTAAAATGTTGATGTTAGTTGTATCCACAATCATACCTAGCCTAGCGGGGCTGCTAGTCCAGGTGATCTCGTGCCGGCACTTTTCAAAGAAGGTGGGGAGACGTTAGTAGAGACCTTGGCTCAGTTGTTTCAACTTGTGTGGACGACGGGGACCATGCTTCCATGCTGGGGTCACTCGATAATAGTTCCTATGTTCAAGAAAGGTATTCGGGGCTACTGTAAAAACCACAGAGAAATTCTGTCACAACGAGATTGGACCTTGACGCGGTGTGACGGCTTGCGCATTTCGATGACCTATTGGGCTAAACTGGACGGTGTGGCCATCACACCGATAGAATCACTCATGCCAGGCAGGCCAACAGGTAGAGGTCTGACAGACCAGTCTCCTGGTCATCCAGGTTGGGGGTTGCAAGAAGATTGGCATATTTTTCCGAAAAATGTACCAGTTCTGGTACACTGCCACTCATCCACTGCCTTGCGATATAAGCTTTTGAGCAAAAGGCTTTGGTTCTCCTGTCTAGGTCTGGGCGCCCTGGCAGTATCACAGCCCACGCACAACCATGAATAGTCACAACACAAGTAATTCCATACTGCATTGGCCGTTTCGCAGTATAAACCGGGTCGCCCTATCTGCTGCATACAGCAAGGTGGATAGGCGAAAACATGCTACAGCTGACCCATCCCCCACTGTCCTATCAAATTTGGTTCTCAGGTCCCTCCCGACCTCCATATCTGATAGATACTCCACAAGTACCACAATAGATGTAGCTAACCGTGGTAACACTGAGCCGGTAAGTTCCGTCTTGTGCCACTTAGCTTCAGGCCTCCCTCGTCCCTTACTTCGACCTAAAATGCGAATTAATATAGCTGCCTACAACGTTCGCACTTTAAAACAGATAGGTCAACAGGTCGCTCTTGCACGAACGTTAGACTCATTGCATGTAGATGTCCGCTGTATCTCGGAAACTAGAATCCAGGACAGTAGTCAGCGTATGGAACTAACAGCACCCGCGTTGTCTACCCGATACTGGTTATACACTTCGGGTGACTCCACAGCTGCTGTTACAGGTCAGGCTGGAGTAGGTATAGTCCTTAGCTCGACGGCCGCAGCCTCATTGATTGATTGGATTCCTGTCAACAGTAGACTTTGTGCTGTCCGCTTGGCAGGTTCCGTTAAGACCAATTCTAGACGCAAGACTTTCAGGGATTTATTCATTGTATCTGCTTACACTCCTACTGACTCTAGTGACGTCGGAGTCAAAGACGCGTTTTACTCGGATCTGGCCGCTCTTCTTCGGTCGACACGTGGCTCTGATATTGTCGTTCTGGAGGGAGATATGAATGCTCAGGTCGGTCGCCTTGGTGAGGCCGAATCTCGTTTAGGTGGCAGGTTTGGGATGGCGTCACATCGGTCAGATAATGGTGGACGATTGTTGCAGCTGTGTACTGAGCATACGATATTTTTGGCCAGCACTAGTTTTAGGCATCGTGCACGTCAATGCTATACTTTGCGCCTGCCTTCTTCGAATGAGGCCTGGTCTCAGATAGACCACATAGCTGTTAGTTATAGGTGGTGTAGTTCGATTCAGGACTGTGGTTCATATTGGATCACATACTTATATTCGGATAATCGTTGGTGCGTTATCGTTTTGTTCTTACTTTTGCTGGTCAACGACCCCATCAACAGCAACGACTGGCTGTTGATAAATTGGCCTTACCATCGGTAAAGCATAAGTACCAAACCAGCTTAGAAAGCTGCCTTTGTGATACTCACTCCGAAGATCCTAATAGCTACTGGACACAAATCGCACAGGCTATTCAGAAAACAGGTACTATAGCATGCGGCACAGGTGTACATAAGTTTAATAAACATTGGATCTTAGAGAAATCACTGGAGTTGTTAGAATCCAGGCGGAAGGTTCCTCTTGGTAATTCACATAATAAGTCTAGGGAGATATCTGTAGGAAGCTGAAACACAACCTAAAGGCTGATCATGGGGCTTGGTTGGTGGAAAAAGTTAAGGAAGTGGAAACCGCCTTTGCTTCAGAGAGCACCGGCAAACTATTCAAGCTGATCCGTGCTACTGGTCCCAGGCGACCGTCTGTCAGTGAAGCTATCAGCGAGGCAGATGGCACACTAATCTATAATAAGTCCAGAAGGTTAGAACGTTAGGCGGAACACTTTGATGGTCAATTTAGCTGGCCTCCTGCTTCTACCGTGCTGCCTCCATAAACTTCTGATGTAACGCCCTGGTCGGTAGATTTAGAACCACCCACTGAAACTGAGGTTCGCAATTGAATCTCGGCTATCAATTGTAATAAGACTGCTGGTCCAAATGACCTAGTGCCAGTGCTTTTTGAAGAAGGTGGAGAGGTGTTAGTTGAGGTCTTGACTCAGCTGTTTCAACTTGTGTGGATGACGGAGACCATCCCTCCGTGCTGGGGTCACGCGAGAATAGTTCCTCTATTCAAGAAAGGTGTCAGGAGCTCTTGCGAAAACCATAGGGGAATTAGTTTTACCCCAGTCATTTCTAGGGTTCTGGCCTCCATTATACTTCGTCGACTAACTGCAGTTCGGGAGTTAAATATCAGAAAAGAACAGGTAGGGTTTCCTCCTGGCCGGGATGTACAGATCATATTTTTAGCCTTCGTCAAATTTTGGAGCAGCGTCATGTGTACCGCCGGCCAACAATTGCCATATTTCTCGACTATAAAGGTGCGTTCGATTCAGTGTATCGATCTACAGTTTTAGAGTCGCTTAAACACGGGTGTACCGACCAAGTATGTGAACATACTGTCGGCGCTTTACTCCCATACTTCAGCTCAGGTTAGGGTTTACGATGAACTATCCGACATTTTCTGCACCAGGAGCGGCGTTCGTCAAGGCTGTCCACTTTAACCATTTTCGTTTAATTCTATTATAAGAAAATAATAAAGTATTGTCTGCGGCATTAATAAGATGTCGGTGTGGACCTCCTACCTGGTGAAAGACTAACTGATCTTAATTATGCTGATATCAAGGCGTTGCCGTTTGACATGTTTCAAACGATACAAGCAATGCTAGACTTTATTTGGCGTTCAGCTGAATACTTCGGCATAAGCTTTGCAGCCTGGAAGTGCGAATTGTTTCTGCAAGGCTACTGTGATTACGTAGGTTTAATGTTAGATAATGAACTTATGGAGGTTGTTGACCGATTTGTGTATTTGGGACGCCAAATCGGCGGCGGGTATAGGTGTAATAAATAAAAAATAAGCGCGTATCTCCAATGCTAGGACGGTGTTCGCTAATTCGAGACACTTCTGGGGGGGAGAGAGGTATCTGTCTGATGCTTACAGGTCGTGTATATGAGGGGACAATGAGGTCTGTATTACTCTACAACAACGAAACCTGGCCGTTCAGGATAAAGGACGTGAATCGTCTCCAGGTTTTTGACCATCGATGTCTGCGTTCAGTCGCTGGTATCGGGTGACATCAGCTAGTAATCAACGAAGAGATTAGGAAATGGGTGTTTGACACTGATTGTCAAACGAGTTCTTTCGTTCAATCCTTACATTTGGGCAGACTTGGATGGTTGGGTCATGCACTAAGGATGCCACTAGTCGTCTGTCACATCGAGCACTCTTTACGGACGCTGTGGCCGACTGGCGTAAGATACGAAGTGGACTGATGATGACCTGACATAGCGAAGTGAAATCGTTCACGAAGTGGTTGGTCGCTGTAAATTGGGTTCTTCTTCAGGACTGGGGCCCTCACGACTCAGTGATGGTCGGTGACTGGGGACGTTAGGTGAGATGGCTGCTAGCCTAGCTCAGTAGCGTGAATGTTGTCGTTGTTTAGCTGAGTTGTCTGTGAAATGAGTGTACTTAATGACGCGGGGCAATGAAAGCCGTAAGTAAGGTGTTTTCCTGATGACGCCTTATTTTCATTTACAGTTCGGTTGTTTGTTTGCAAGGTGTGGACACCTTGATGCTGTATGTTTGAATATAGACGTAGCTATTTTCTTAGTAGTTAGGTCCCTTCTCTCTTTTCTCTCCTCTCTTGCCATACATGATTTGCTTTTTCTATTCATGGTTGTGTGGCAGTTAAAAATGTCAGTGTGAAACACTGATGTATTGCTGTCTGTGATGTCGTTGGTGATGATGGTTTATCTTTCTCAGGTTTTGTCGTATCATTTTTAACTCATCCAGTTTTCAGTTATGTGACGGTCCCCCGCCCGCAGTATGTCTCCTCAGTATGTCATTATCACGGCTTTAACCTTGTGGTGTAAAGGCTGGAAATCCTTCTCCCCTGGGCTCAGTTTTGTTGTTCATTGTGTCGATACCTTTCGATGGTAAACGAAAAACTCTCTCCATTTTTTAAATATCAAAACGTACTCTGGTTGAGTTATCGGTTTTTCATGTATGGAGAAAGTGGTTTCTGATGCTTTGCTAGTCAAAATCCAGAATCGGGGTGTTCAGCTTCTAGTCTAACCACAACAAGTTATTCGCTGCCACGTTTAAGGTCACACGTTAGCTGGTTACAATCAGACTGCCCAAACCTTTCAGTAACAGTCACGATAGCCAAGAGGTCAAGCCCATGTTTAGTGTGATAGCTATCCAGGTGTTGTTATCATTGTGTTGCCGCAAAGAGATACGTCAGTATGGTGCAGGTTTTCATAGTACGCGTTGTGGACTACTTCTGTGTAGATGGAGGCTGTTATATACTGATCCGTTGTTTGAATGTCGTGGTCTCAAATTTGCATTTTTTGTTTAGATCCTGACTATGCATCGTCTGACCAAGCAACCACCGTTTTGGTGTTCATTCGCACTATCCATCTAGGATGGTGAACAACTTGGTACTCTGTTCCGATCTCTTTATATTAATCATATCCCGTATGCTTGTAATTGTGTATGTGCTTTTGGTAGCTCTCTCTAATGGTGTCACTGACTGGTAATTGAGCCGTTGGGAGTTTACATTCCACTCGATTGTTCCTGTGTAGATTTTGGTGCCTGTGAACATTCAGCACATGCTTGATGTAGCGTATCTTGTTAGTGTTGAAAACGACTTTCTGTAGTTAGTTTTTTGAGCTCGTCTTCATCTGTTCACCCTTTTTCCGTGCGACGTACTCTTCCGTTGGTTTTTCCCATGTACTAGCGCGCTCGGAACAGGCCTTTCACGTCCTCTGTTGAGTTGGGCTGCCTCCACTGATTCGATGACGGACGACAGGTCTCTTAAGAACTGTCACGAAGATTTTGGCGTGCTTCCATCCACCTGGCCTGTCGCAAGCGAACAAGACGAAAATCGCCTTTGCCAAGCGTTGGCCGACACCAAAGTGAAACATTCCGTAGGTTCGTTTCTGTTTTACGTTGCCCGTTTACTGAACGTTCGTGTTTGGATCGGTACACCGCACAAATTAATTGGCTGAGACATAGTCTAATTTCTGAAACATTTTATGCCCTTGAGATCCAAAATGGTTGAACAGTTGGAGTGAATAACGTGAGTTGACTGTTCAGTTTGTGTATGTTGGGGAAAGTCTATTTTCCCCAAAAATGATTTATTTTTCCAGATATTATCGTTTAATACCTTGTGATTTTGAATCTTACTTTTTCGCGCCACAACGTGCCAAAACTCAATTTTGGCGCACGTTTCCCCGGCGTCTGTGATTGGCCCATTCATCAATTCAAGTGGGTTTCTTCAAGGCCATCAAAAGACTATATATATGCAGACGCTCGTCTGCATTGTTACCTTTGGTTTGAGGGCAAATACATTCTCAGCCAAGGTCACGGTTTTCTGTGTTATTCTGGGGTTTCCGGGTATTGCTAAGCTGTGTGCTACGTTCCGTGATTTGTATTATCGTGCGCTAGACATTTTCTAACTATCGTTGACCACAAGGGTCATAACAGTGTACAATGCAAATTTCGCCTTTATGAGACTTATTCAATCACTCGTGAACTTCATATCGTTTGACTGCGCAGTTAAAGGCAGCGGATGCGTTAGATGTAACTTTGAATCGAGCCTGAGGTTGGTTAGAATAGCTGCTTTGGCCATTTTAAACTCAAGTTAGATTACTTCATTCATTCGCCATATATGTGAGTTGTTAGAGAGGTGGTTTGTTTGCCGCTCGCAACTTAATTGTTCGATACGCGAATGTTACCCTCTCGTTACTTTTGCTCAATTCAGCCTTACGGTGTATAGCTTCCTCATTTTTGAGTGATCTACTTGTCTGGGTTACCATATCACCCCCTTCAATGTATGTTTTTTTGCCAAAACGCAAAAGATGCACGCTGTCTCTCTGCTCATTTTATTTTACTGTGGTTCAAACAAAACCATCATCAATTTCAAATATGGCCATTTAATTTGGTTTAATTTGAGAAGGACTGTAGTCATAGTTCAAAGTTTCTGCACAGACAACTAACGGTGTTTTGTATGCTGTGCTGTTTGGTGATACGGCATGCAGCTAACTAGGTTCCCCAAATATCCATTTTCTATCGTATTTCTGATAGTCAGGGTTTTCGAATGTTTCTTTCATCTTTGAGAATGAAAACAATAAAAGAGCGAACGTGGCTTGCTTCGTGTTTGATCGTCGGGCTAATTACAACACATTAAGTATAAAGCAGTGACCAAGGGTTTGATAACAGACAAACAAATTGTGACTTTGTTCAGTTGTAGAGGAGGTTAAGTTTCCGCGTGAACTGCTCAACTCAGAGATCAGTATTGCACAGTCGGATACTAATGGCTTCGACGGCGGTGAATATTCGAAATCTGAGCTCTTTTGGCCACTGAACAAGCGATCTGAAAAGCATCCCTGTTACTGACTGAATGGTCAGATTTTGTCAAATGAGCCACAGTCGCGCCTAAAACCGTCTTAGTCACACCACTATGATTTTCACGTATTCTGTACAACAGTTGCCTTTCAGTACGACCAGCGAACAAACAAATAGGTGCACCAAAAAACGAATTGTGAAACGTTGCTGTTTTTTTCCTCGAGTTGTCACGTGCTAACGAGGATTGAACGATAGCTCGTGCACATTTTCGTTGCAAGGCAAGTCGTTTTGACTAGTTTTAAAAAAAATGTTTTCTTGTGAAAACTTCCACCATAAAGTCCCCCCTTGAGACGGGAGCTAATAAGTACGCGCTTCTTATTCCTAGGGGATGACTTGGATTTCAGCTTCCCGGCGTGCATCGCCATCTGAGCAAAGCATGCCAGGTAGCCATTCTGCGTGAACACTTTTGGTAAAAGGTCTGGCCTAACTGGGAAAGTGTTAGTAGTACTGATTTTTAACACCCTTCAGGCCAGACATCGATGGGATTTTGCCTTGGCCTTAACGGGACGAGACTCGGAGTGAATATGTCAACCACTTCAAGTTTGTATTCTGTGTAATTTGAGCCTGCATTACCCATCTTTTCCTACTGTGTTCAGAAGAAGATTGTACGGATACTTAACTTCTCCTAAAGTACAGTAACTCAAACTCACAATTTTGATCACTGTTTGTGTGACCGTCTACAAACCCACAACCATCGGAATTTACAGTGACCACACAGATGAGGATTCCATCAAACAGGCAACTGAAAATTTTATTGTAATGGTTTTAGGCTTTCATTCTAAAGACTGCTAGGCGCCAAAACGAAATGTTGAACTCCTATCCGAGCATCTCTCCCAATATGTTTAGACCTTCGGTTTCCCTGTTTCGAATACGTATGAATTAGCGATTTTAGTTCTCTGTTACTGTCAAACTGTCGTTTTCTGTGTTAGATGGCTACTGACCAAGCGTTTGACATAATTTTTCAAGACCCATATTCAAGTGTTTTTCATGTTTCATTATTACCGTTAGATTCGAATGAACTGCTGCGCGATTGTTTTCTCCGTGGTCTAAAGCAGATCAAAGACAACCAGCTACCAATGCCAGTGAATGTGTTTTACGCTCAGTATGTATTGACTCAGAAGTAAGTTCGTCCTTTTGGTTGACTTGACTCATTCCAACGTTTTTTCTTCTAACTTGTTACTTGTGAACCTCGTGTCTCAAGGTTTTCCCCTATGCCTTTACGATTTAAAATATTAAAACGTAATAAGGTTCCAGGTCCCGACCTCCTTTTTCGGGCTCATTTCAGAGATGGTAATAGGAGAGTCCTATCATAATTGACTACACTCCTTCAATCTATATGGGAAACTGAATAAGTGCCTCGTGATTATCGGTTATCAACGATCATTTCCATGCTCTCGAAAAAGATGTCAGAAGATCATGTGACAACCACAGAGATGTTAGTCTTTTCTCTTTCCACTCTAAAATGCTCATCGATCCCGTTATATGACAGCTTCTGAAAAACAAAGACCCCAATAAGAGAGCAGCAGATAAATTTCCTGTTTGGTCGCTGGTGCACCTTGTGACACACTGGAGCATCGGCGCCTCTCTCCTTAGTCAACGATCGATATATATTTGTACCTCAAGTCTGGTTTGGCTCGGTTGCCCGACGCACTCTATGGGTTTGTCCTTATCACAGAGGAGTTCCAGTGAAATATGCCAATTTTTGAAGTCGTCGAGTGTCCGCACTGAATGTAGAGGGCGTATTTTGGGGTGGCTGTCTCAAGTTTTCGGTGAGTATATCCAATTTTCTTCTTCCGATTAATTTGTGTGATGTTCTGAAAGGAGCAGTCACTGATTTCGAGGGTATAGAAGTAGAACCTGTACATAATATTAAGCTGCCGCACAATAATTATGTGGGCGACATTGC
Organism: Paragonimus skrjabini miyazakii; assembly: GCA_014338405.1. Lineage (NCBI taxonomy): Eukaryota > Metazoa > Platyhelminthes > Trematoda > Plagiorchiida > Troglotrematidae > Paragonimus > Paragonimus skrjabini miyazakii. The sequence continues at coordinate 112,061 of JTDE01001481.1, read as the reverse complement.
TTTGTATACAGATCGTGCCCTCGCCAGTCGTCGTCAGTTGTGACATCGCAGAGACGCCTGATTGTAGATTAACGACAAGATTTTCAGTGCGTTTGTGCACGCAGTTTTGTTTTTTTTGCATCAAAGACCTGACTGGTTCATCTGAAAGTCGCATATAGACTGGGTAGTTAACCACTATTGTACCTCCCAGTCAGGTTGTATTAACTGACTGTGTGAGTAACAAGACACTCCGTCGCAACATATTTTGGAAATATGTAGGTGCGCTTGTGATAAATTAATATTGCAGCCGACAGTCGTCAGATGTGGAGTGGACAAATGATATCCTCTTATAAGGATAGGTGGACAATTACAGATACGGTGGTCATGTTTGACAGCGTTCCACTTTCGGATGAAAGTTACTTGGTTGTTTTGTTTTTAGGATCTGGGCATCTTTTTATCGAATGTTTGTCTTTAACCGGAGGTTAATTATCGATAGAATCGTGCTGTTTCCCCATAATTTAACAACTACAGAGGTGTTGGCCTTGACTCTGTTGCTCACGGGAATCATAATGCGGCGGCTTCTGGAACACAGAGAGAACCAACCAAGAGAACCGACAGGTTTCCGGTCTGTCCTCAGGTGTATCGATAATAATTTTATCTTACGATAAACAGTAGAGTATCGAGATACGTTTTGTCAACTAATGGTTGTGGTATTTTCTGGTCTGAAGGCTACTTTTGGTTCGGTTGCCTGACCTGTTCTCTGGGACTGTTTCCATTGCAGAGAAATCCAGTAAAGTATCTGTTTGTTGAAATTGTGTGCCCCTCTAAAGGCAGGAGCTTCAGCTCATGAAAAGCCTTCTCGAGCATTCTCCATTTCAATTGGTGTTTGTCAGAAGTGTCCTATCTCCCCTCTTCCTTTCGAGCTATGTGATGGACGTTATTCCGCAAAATGAATACAAAGAGGTTCTGAGGGTCTCGGAGTGGAGATTCTATCAGGTATTATGCTCATTGATATTGAATATGCGGACGACATTGCTTTATTTATTTTTGTAGAGAACATGCAGGTCATACGGAATTAGTTGAATGATGTGGCTGTTCCGTATGGTATGAGCTTTGCGCCTTCAAAGTGTAGTGTTGTTACAACATTGAATTGGCATTAACCTCGTTTAACCTCATTTAGATTGCGGACAAGCCGCTCGAGACCGTCGATCGGTACACTTACCCAAATTGTGTCATCTCATAGTTTCTTAATTCTAACGAGGTGTCTAAGGTGATAACGAATGCACCCGATACGTTCATCAACCTCCGTCATTTATGTCGTCTGAAAAACGTCCATTTTCCGATTAATGACGTGTTTTATAAAATGTGTGCACTCGGGTTTGCCTTGTGGATCAGGGATCTGATTCATTCATGCGGTACATGAATATAGACTGTCGGTATTTAAATACCGATGTATCCGCTAGCTAGCCTGTGCCAAATAAGTTGATTTTGAACAACGCGACAATTACTGGGCGCATGTTTGGGAAATGTGCACGTTCGCAACGGCTAGTCTTCGTTGGTTGGGTCACGTACTTCGTATGTCGACGAAGTGTCTGCCGCAACGCGCGTTATTCAGTGTGGTTGCTGGTGGTTGGAAGATACCGCAAATCTGTGAGGCGATGACTAGTTCACGGGCTATAAAATCCCTGAATGAAAAGGGTTGATGAACGCCGTATGCCCGGTTGGGGAGTTCTTGACTACCTATACCGCTGGTTGGAAGCATTCTCTGACATAGCAGTGTGTCGCAGTCACTGATGAGTTTGCATTCGAAAGCACATCAGTTCTTTTCCCGTTTCCTAACGCTGTATTGTTTCTTCCCTTCTGTTCTCTCTTGTTCTCTTTGCATTTGTACTGGTTCATTACTCTTCGCCTTCATGATTTCCATCAGGATCAGCGGCTGTCTCCGCCATGGTACCAACAGTTTTGGTTCAAAATGATGAAAATGGTGATGATGACTGGTCGCCTCGTGTAATTTCGGTACAATGAATCGATGGATTAGTTCTAGGTCGTGTCTATTTCCTAGGCTGGGAACGCCATAACTACCAGTCTTCAATTGGAAACCTTTGGGAAACCGATAGTTGATAGGGCTAATTGGCGTTTGACTAAACTGTTTGTGAAGCGGAGCATTGAAGAGAATGGATCCGTAAAAGCTGGGCGCAGGCTGTTCTACATATCATTTTACTCTATCCGTCCATTCATGAACGGCCATTGGGTTTGAGCTGGCGGCGCTATAGCTCGAGCTGCCATTCACTGCAATGGTGACAAGAAATATTGTGCGAAGAGGTTTATTAAAATAGATAGGAGACAAAATACGTAAAAGGAGATTAGATGAGAACAATGTTGTAGATGTGGATACACCGTTGGTTGCGACGCCCCGTCATGTCGGACTGCGTTTTTGGCCGGCGACTTAAATGGTTAAGAGTTACGGATGGGCGACATCTACCGACCTTATTTGACTGAATTGTCAGACTTCATATCTTGTAACCACGCCGTTGCCCGACCTCGTGATGATACCCAACTGTCGGTAACGTCTGTGTATTTATATACAATGTGGTAAACGACACACGGAGCACATGCCTCAGCTATGGCAGATTGTGCAGCTCAGTTATTTCACCAATTGGTCATAAATCTGAAAAATTGGGAAAATACTCGCCAGCAAGCTACCACGTTTTCCACGCAGTCATCTCACCTTGTGTGGCCTAAGTGACGGAGGCAACGATGGTCAAATATTGTAGTTATATTCATATCTTCATTGTGAACAACCCCTGTCTCTGCGTCGTAGAGCAAAATAAACTGTGCATAGGCATTATGCACCCTCCCTTTCAGCGATAACCGGACGTCTTTTCGACGCTACACAGGTTAGTAGTGGGAAAGTACGTCTTCTAAGTTATCGCTGATATCCTGTCGGTAATGTTACAAGCAGAGAAGATAGTTAAACAGTCCACACTCTCAAGCTGGCTGCTTGTGATGGATAAATTAGAGTGGTACAGTTACAATCCTGACTCAACATTTGACAGTCCAAAAGTGCGAAGTGTGTACTGTACAAGCCAGTCTGACCGTTCCCCTCGTTCAGCATGGCCTGCATGTCTTCGACTAGAAGATTATGCAGGACGATGTCACCTCCTATTCCTTGTCAGTCAGCCTAGTTTGGGAAGTAGTTTCACATTGAGATCATTGAACTCACCAACCATAGCTTCTGAAACGTTGCCGGTTACAAGGTTAGACAGGATGGGAGACCTCGTGCACCCCTGATAAAGATTACTCATATTAATGAGATAACGAACCCGTTGCCCATAAATTTACGCCCCGCTTGTTAAATGCACATATAATGCGCCTGGAAGAACCTTATTCTTTTCTGGACCCCTTTGCGAAGAAGAATGTTCCAGAAAACGTCATAAGCCACAATCCTCGATCGTCTCTGAAATTGTCAACGCTGTAGGAGTCGCCGGTGGGTAAATTGTGGTGAGTGAACTATCTGGCCAGAATCCTGTCTATTATTGAACCCTTGTTTCCTCTGGGTTTGATAAACTGGCGTGATGTTAATCTAGTGAGTAACACGATAGTGATCAAACGGATGCTTCCGACATTGCCAAGCGGATTTCAGAACACTTTCAAAGATGTAACTAAGTGTTCATAAACACTGTTAGTTTCACTTGCAACTTGGTTGTTTGTTTGTAGAATGTACCTGCCTCGTTATTTTTGTCTAGTTCAGACGAGAATTTCGAGCGTACTTCCTTCCCTGCCTCTCCTGTAGCTAGACCAGTGTTTTGTGTGGTGGCCTTTTCTTTGTTAACTGTTAGTACAAGCCTCTGTTATGTTGCTGTAGAGGTTATTTACAGTGATGATAATGGATAACTCCATCTGTTCTCTCTGGTTGTGTTTTTCTAGACCTGCGTCGGTAGATCTGGACATTAAGAAAACACTATACAAGAAGGTACATTATGCAATATTTGGTGGCTGCTTACTTTGTGCTTTAATGATGTACCCAAAACGCATGTTTAATAATGCTGTTGCCGTTGATTTTCACCTAGTTCCATTAATTGTGAGTTGGCAAATTAATCATTATCGTTGTCTGGTAAATTCACGATCGTCATTTCGAACTCCCGATGTTTTTTGTATGAAATACTGAAACCCTCTCATGGGGACACCTCTCATAAGTTAAATGGTTGCTATTTCACTTACCTCTGAATTATCAAGGTATGCTGAAGTCTAAAATGCATTTCTGGAGGAGCGTTAGTCGAAAGTGACATGGCGCTTTGTAGTTGGGGACCGATATTTTGTCTATATTATGGGTCTGATTAATGTTATTTTTAAAAATTTTCTTCAGTTCCTTTCACTTGTTTCATATTCTTACTCGTGACTCTCGTCAATCGTGATGTTCCTGCAGAATTATTTTAACCTTATCGGTACTAGATTCGTCTATTGTGTTGTTTGTTATGATGGACAAATCTTAGCCAAGAAGTTCAAATCTAAAATCAATTAGGTTACAATGATGTAAAGCGTGGCCATTACCAGCCAGTCGGATTATTTAGGGTATGTATCGAAGATTTGAAATGTTTCATTTTTCCTCAAGGTCATTTGCAGCTTGATGATAACTGACTTTCACTCGATATTTTCAGACACATCGTACGACACTTGTTATTCATGTTTGCTTTTCATGGTTACTTTGGTTGGGGATCGTGAAATTCTAAGATCAAACGCGTTCAGGTGTCGACCAGCTTGTTTCTAAACAACTGAATGTTTTGTCGATGCAACAACTGGAGATCGACAATCCATCGCTTCTCTCTCTTTCTAGCAAATCCGAGTACTCCCTTATGGACAACAGAACCAGTTCGACTAATCAAATGTGAAACCAATTAAGACACTGACGCAAACAGAATCTTCACGATCCGATTTCTGGTGCGTGTGAGTGTTCACTGCTTTTGAAGTAACCCATGGGGCGTTCTGTCAGTTATTTCGATTTTGACCATACCTCAGACGTGCGTTTCGAACCATGATTTCGAAATTACAAGGGCATCCCCGAAGTTGAACGGGTAAACCTGGACTTCGTCCAGCGCGTTCGGTTGCTTTTGATCAAACTTCGACAGGCAGAACGAGGTCGTTATGCCAATTTCAGCTTGTCTCGAAGTCATCGTGATTTCATTTTCGTGATGATTACCAAGCGTCTTGGAGAGCTTTTTGGTGAACGGTTATGTTCATTCGACATCTGACACCACCAAAACGGATCTGGATTCTAATACGAATGTTCAGTCTATCATTGTTGACTGTCACAGGCAGCTCAGTCCTAACGAGGTCGAAAATCCCCAGAAGGAGGTAGCTCTGACACGTGGTACGCACAGTGTGGCCATGAAGATCACTCTTCGAATAGGTGACCCACACCCAGTGGCCACGTTGTAAGCTCACTTCGCTCTGTTGGTAATGTGGCTGTTAGCGTTTTGTGCCATCTTGTCCGTTCAAGAAGATGTGACAAGTGGGTGTACAAAGAAGACTACATCCACACATGCACTTCTTAGGTGCCAACTAATCGTCCGAAGTTCAACGATCTATGTTATGCTCGGAAATGTGCTGCAACTGAAAGTGCAATCCCCGCTACAATTTTGTGATTTGTCCACCAATGATTCATCTGTGCGTTAAGTCAAACATCACTACAGTCTAGAAATACAAATAGAGACCACTTGGTGAACCAACGGTGCATCTGATTATTCAGACCGGGCCGAATTATTTCAAAAACTTACTGATAATTTAACGTGCAATGTTAGATTTTATGTGCAGTTCAATTGACCGTGCTACCTCAGAGATCACACAGTTCTCGATCTGCTTTGGCCAGACTACATGGACCAGCTCCTGGTAGACAAAGAATGCAACAATATTAGTGCTGTCGACAACAAACCGTCGATTCTTCGAAAAGTTGGTAAAATTCATTGGTCTTTTGTGTTGAAAACAGGACGCCTCGTTCCAGTCTTTCTTAGAATGCTGCATAGAGAGAGACCTAGGTAGCTCCTGTGCGTGGGCTGCAAATCCGTAATTCATCCAAAACATCCTACTCACACGTCGCGTTACTTATTATGATCAAGGATCTGAACGGATTACAGAAGTTTGCAGTGTTTCACCGGGTCCGTTATTCCGCGTAATCCGCTTCGATCGTGGTGATCGTGCGAATTTTTCTTTGGAACTCAACACTGACGTCAATTATCCCTCCGTACGATGCTTGCCAAGCCAAATGGTGATATCTGTTTACTAAGCTGGAGCTCACCAACGCCGCTTGCAAGTGGGACGTGCTGGAAATTCTAAGGGAATTCTGGCGACCGACACTGTTGCATAAGATACATCTCGAATCCCTTCCAACCGGGACAGCAAAAGTCAGGACTTGGTAACGAAATTACTGCGGCAAGCGAAACCAATACAGCGTCAGTGTGAAATCGGCTGCAGCCGCTGTCTACTATGTGTGCCAGTAATTATAAAAACATCCGGCTAATAATTTGAACGAGTCCGAGTAATGGCAACTAAATGTTTGTCCCGGTTAACATGTAGTGGATTGACACCCCATTATGTGAGAACAGAATAAATCAAACTCGTACAAAAAGAATTGCTACACTGACTCACCTTACTAATCACGAATACGATGGATGTGAACGGTAGTAACCCTACTCCAACCGGAACGGCAGAGAAAACGTGAGACCGACATTTTTGCGCACATCTGAGACAAAATACCGAAGCTTGGTCTCTGCATTTATAGTTAACTTGTGACCTTGATTTTAACCGTGGAAATGTGTTCAACATAATGTTACTCAGTAGTATGCTGTGGATAAAGCGATGAAAACATTTTTGTGCGATAGTGAAGCGAAAAATCAGGATTATAAAATTATGACACGTTTCTCGAGGATATCTGGAAAAATCCTCGGTTTCCGGAGGAAAACGAAGCTTCCTGCAACATCAGTGTTTGAAGTACTTTTGTCCGTAGTTTTGTCTCTAGAGGTCAGCTGCAGCGAACCAATTAGACGTCGTGCACAGTCGGTCCGTCGCCAAAGGAGGAGACTGGTCTCGACATCTGATGCAAGCGAAAGAGCTGACTGTCTCATCGCATCCAGTAGTATGTCTAGCGTTGTCGGCTACTGACTGTCTTATTTTGGGACTTTCGAATGTCGCAGTCACATTTGATGATACACTCTGCACACAAAAAGCTTGGGGTACCTTCTTCATCGCCACTGAGTTGAGTTGTGTAACATTGACCTACAAGTTTGATGACAATAGTGCATCCTTGCAATCTTTCTTCCCTTCTGTCGGTTTTGTCATGGATGATCAAGGGCTTGGTTCGAAGTAACCTTAGAAGAAAACTTGTTTTGCAAGAGTTGACTAGGCGATCGATTGGAACCTACCGATTTTGCGTCGATTTCAGAGAGCTGAATCAAGTGATAGTCAAAGGAGAGTTTCTGATGTTTCAAATGGAAAAGATTTTACACATCTTCACGAAGCCAAAATACTATCCCTCATAGACCTACGTTCTAGTTACTGGAAGTTACCAATGGTACAGAAGAACAGAGTGAAGACCGCCTTCTGTGTGAACGGACAGTAATACGAATTTATTAGGATGCCGTTCGGCCTTTGCAACGCTCCAGCGACCTTTAGGCATGTCTTGCTTGACATTTTGGAGGATCAGGAAGGAGTAACTATGTATGAAGCTGACGTCGTTATACTCTCCAATACGGTATCGGAACGCGCGAAAAGGCTGACAACAGTGCTACAGTGAATCAATACATCTGGCCTAAAGTTAAAGAGTAAGAAATGTCAGATCGGCTGCAGTGCAATTGTTTGCTTGGAACACAGTCCGTAACGGAAAAATCGAGCAATTGCCAGAGAAGTTGACAACCATCAAACATTTTTCAGCCCAAAAATCGAAACAGTCACTGAGGTCCTTCCTCGATATGATCGATTACGATTCAAAGTTTGTGCTGGGGTTCTCTCAGAATGCATATTCACTCTTCCAGTTGCTGAGGAAGGAGAGGAAATTCGTCTGGACTAAGGATATGGAGGTGGCGTTCAACAAACTTAAACAGGAAGTTGCCAACATTCGACGGTGTCTGACGATCCCCAAACCGAATGAGCCATTCACAGTGGTATCGGAATCGGCGCAGCTCTTTCACAACCGTCGGGAACAATTGAATATACCAGCCGAGTACTGACGGAAACAGAGAGGAAGTATTCCACTACGGAGAGAGAGCGCCTAGTCATTGTCAGGATGCTAGAAAAGTTGTGGGCCTACCTGAGAGCAATCACCTTCCATGTTGAGGCGTACCACAAACCGCTGATCAGACTGAAGATGGCGAATGATCCACGTGGACGACTGGCGCGGTGCACTTCGACTACAAGAGTTCAACTTTACTGTTGAACATGTCACTGGTAGAAATAATGAGGTACCCCACATATTGTCACGACCTGTAAGGAAAATGAGCTGCCGATTGAAGCCATACCAGGGAACAAAGCATTGGTCGCCTCTACAGAGATATCATACAATCAACCGTAAAACTCTCAGATACTCAAAATATATGGATATTTACTGGCAGGAACCTAACCCAAGACGTTGGCTTGGGAGATGAATGTGCTGGTACAGATCTGGAACCGGCTACATTCGGAGAACGTCGTGTGGAGGCTCAAGACTGGCTGCTATTTATTCCAGTGGACCAGAGGGACCAAGTGATTCGACTGGCACACACAGATGTTCACATGGGAGACAGCGCGCGTTCGATCTACTGTTGCGAAGGGTATTTCGGTCCATAGTGCGGAAAGATGTGATCGATTTCATTTGAGCGCGCCCCAACCGTCAATAGAATAGATTAACAATGACAACAACGCCGCCGACGCAACTCATCCTAACAGAGTTAGGCGCACACATATGGGGCATAGCCGTTTTTGGTCCACTTCCAACAAACCCAAGTGGAAATCGTCACATAGCTTTAGTGATCGGCCATTCCCACGGCATATCAGACGAGAGAAGCGATTACACACACCTTGAAATAACACGGAGAGTCATCACGGACCAGGGCCCGTGTTTCGAGGGGCGGCAACTTCAGGTGTTAAAGAACTGGTTAATTCAGCATCGGAAAATGTCTTCGTGCCATCCACAAACGAATAGGTTGACGGGGCGTTTCAGTCATACTGGGGCGCGACTATTCCAACACTTGGTTGAATACGGTCATGAAGTACGGTCAAACCCCATAGCGGATGGAGTGCGGACAACACAGGTGACAGGACGAGCCATCGCTCAACGAAATCTGACCAACGGACGAAAAATGACAGGCGGACCCCCATCCTGACAGAAGGCGTCGGACACACAAACCGGGCAGAAGTGCACACGACGTGTGAACGGAAACCGGGAGTGTGTTGTGGACCGGAATTCAGGTTCATAAACGCGCGCGTGTGGCATGGCAACCAGCGAGTTGGACACTAAATATTTATCGTTACAGTACTATGAAGGAATAGCTGTGCAGTAGAGGCAATAACTCTAAAGGACTACGAGACGTATTGTTTGGATTTCGCATAAGGAAGCATACAACAACGTGGAGTCCACCCGTTGAGCCTACGTACGGGAAGGAGCCGAAGAGTTTTAGGCTGTCTATGTGTTCGGAGACAGAGAGGGACAATTATCACCGCAAGAGCGACTACACCTTTGACACCGTGCGCACACGATCAACATAGAAAACCAAGTAAAATTGAGAGGTTGTGGCCGAGCAGAAACATGCGGTCCTGGCGCAGGTCAATTTAACTAGGCTTGGATGCACCATTCACAATTATGAATCGCAGGAATCGAAATCAACCACGGTTCTCGTGGACGATGGATCAATATTGTGCACCCAGTCATAGTCCTGACAAGTTCTGTAAGGAAGGAGCAAGTGTAATGATTGGCCAATTCGGAGATGCGAGTATTCCAACACCGGAATATATCGATGCGGTGGTGGGATATAGATAAATCCCGCAGCAGACGGATTGTGGACAACACGAGCGAACGAGTCATCGTTGGACAGAATCGAACCAACGGGCGAGAAATAGCAAGGGAAAATCCACAACAGGAAGTGTGAGCCACACTCACAGAACCAGACATAAATACACCCTTAAATGGAAACATCGCTGCGTCGCGGCCTGGAATTCCACTTCTTAAGCGCGAACGCATAGGTACATGCGAGCTGGCTAATGAGGAACTTGATTTGTTGAACAACTTTCCGCTACAGTGTGTGCTTCCTCAATCCGGTTGGTAAGACGCTAGCTAACTGACGTGATCAGAAGTACTTGTTACATCACGAGTTCTGTTGTGACGTTTTACTTAAACTGCACGATACCATTTAATCTGCAAGTTCAAATGTCTGACAGTGCCGTCACATTCTTGATGTATTGATTTAATTAGTTCCGACTGAAACACTAATGGGATGTTTCACATCGTCTGCTGTTCCCCGACAACAGTGTCATGAAAGACTAGGTGATGCATCTTGTTCATATCCGAAGCGATCGTAGTTCGATTTCATCTCCCGGATTTGTATGTTCAAACGCAGTTCGTCCACATCTCGAGATTATCATAGCCACGTACATTCACCCAACTCATGTGGCAGGTTAATTCCTTTTGGCGTGCCCAAACCACTGTTCCGATCTGAACTGTACTTCGTCGGTGATCATGATCAAGATCAGGCCGTGTTTCTTATCTATTCGCTCGCCTTATCCCTTGTTTTTCTCTTTTACAAACAATCTTCTTACTGTTACTTGATTGCTTATAGTTGTACCAGTTTTCATTGAAAAGTTATCGAGGGCAGTTTTCTTCGGTGAAATTTTATCACCTTCATGGGCAGCTCCAAGTACTCCATGACAACTTTTACAGACATTTTGCAGACCCAATCGATAGGCAAAGTTTCTTCATCGTTATGGACGCGTACAACAAATGACCTGAAATTCTTATGCTGCGGAAAGTATCTTGAGAAATATCCTTTCGACATCTACTGCAGCTTTTTGGTCCCAAGAAACTTTAGTGATTATCAGCGGCACACTGTTTAGCTTCCCATTGAATCCTGTTGCATACATGGTGTCAGTCATCCGATCGCCACCGTTTCATCCTCGGTTGGACGGAATGTCTTGTGTATATTCGGAGGGAAGCTCAATAAAAAGCCAAAGGAGATGGGACGAAATCCGGGATCTTCCTGAAGTATTGCAAGGAAACTGTGAACAACTAAGCCAAATTTCTCCTGTGAAAGTCACGTTTGATTGAGTGTCGTTGGCTTCCTTTAGCCTACGGCATCATTAGCAGCTGACAGGAACGAGGCAAAGGAGGATTTATTCAGGGACAACATGCCGCGGGGCCAGGAACATTTCATCTCAAGAACACGTCCTGGCTAGAGTTTACTGAAACGACAAGGTTAGATGGACACCCGGACAAGCTCTCAGAAGACAGAGTTAGGTGGTTTACGAGGCCATAGTTGATAGGATGATGTGGATGCTCCTCATAATTCAGCTGAACTTGTTCAAGTGTTGTCTATTATTTGGTTGTATTAAACAAAGTTCTTGGTGAATGATCTGTGTTATGTACAATCCGACTCCGGTTGGGCCTACAACGCACCCAGTTATAAATAAAACCTCTACGGATCACGCTTTGTTTGAGCGTGCGTACGGCTATCGATGAGATAACGACTGGGTTAGTTAGCCAAGTCAGTGACACCACTCAGTAGTAATGTTTCATGACGCGCATCTCCAAACGGTCACTCGGTCTGAATGTGAGCATCATGAAACATTATACTCACCATCTCAAGTTTGTGGCCGTGGGCAATTTTCGCTGGCAACCCGAAATGGTTTATGTCCATCCACGCTAACGGTATGTGAATAAGTTCTACATCAACGCGTGTCAACGTTCATTCCGATCCATTTTAAAAAAATCTTAATGTAATGAAAATCTACTCGATTCACCGCTCCTCGAAATCCAGACACAATAGGAGATCTGACAGGGGACAAATCCAAACGTCTGGTTAAATATACCACATCAAAATTAGAGGAAAAGCCCAAATAATACGCCTTCCGCTAAGTTCTTTTACAGTGCGAAGGCAAATATAGTTCGATGATACAATTTGCAGTAGGTTTCATTATAGTAGTATACAGGTTTAGTGAACGGAGTTAAGTGATGAAAGTGCGTGATAATTTATCTGCTTTTAGAACTATGAGCGGATTATTGACTGGTTTGGGCTTGACCCAGGCTGGTTTTCATTGCTGGTGTTTTTTGTTGCATTCTTCCCGCGTATATTCTCGATCAGTTTGTTTTCGAACTCCAACACCGCCTACTTCACTCGTTTTATTCTGTTGTGCCACCTAGGTTGGAGTTTTTCTCAGTGCTATGCAGAATGAGCGATTGATTGAGCTGGGTGAACCGAAACCGGGTATTTTCGTCCTCAAGTCTATTCTACGAGACAATCTCGCGTAGGTTTTTTTAAAATAGGTTTGTCTTATCGTTTGCCTTTCTTTTGCTTCCTTGTTAAGCCTTCCTCTGTTGCCCGGGGTTGTACGTTGTTGCTGATGATGATAAACATGTTTTTTTTGTCGATTTCTTGTTTTCCTGACGTTATATCTTGTGGTTATAATAGCTATTCATGTTTACCATGCTATTTTCATTGAAACAGAAGTAGTAGTACAATGACTGCTTGTTCTTAGTCCTTTTCCAAACCGCTATGATCACAGAACTTTCATCTAAACTTTTTTATGAGACAAAAGGCAAATATGTGAAATAGGTGTCAAAAAGTCACATCACTGTTAGACATTTGCATCCATAACATTGATTTGAACTGAACCGAATGTTGATTGGCTATCACCTCCCACGATCAGGGTCAAGTTTTTTGTGTAGTTATGGCGCATAGGATTGATCTGCGATCACGGACGTTGTAAGGACTGAACAATTTTCTTATTGAGCCACAAGTTAGGGCTGCGCGATCTGATCACGGTGGACACAGCTGTTGTCAAGACGATTCCTCGGACCGCCTTAGGTTGATTGTGTGGCTATCCGTGGGCAAGTCGGACTGACCCCCAAACACTTATTCCTTGTGTGCGTGCCCGTGAGTTACGTGACATTTATACTTGCACTTAGTTTTATGCGATCAGTTTCACTCCAGGCTGGATGGTGTTCATTTCCACAAAGCCTTTCGTCCTAAGATCGACATTCTGAACGCTAGCATGAAAGGCAATGCGCGAACGTCCATCTGGCGTAAACTGACAGGATTGTTTCGGGTTCATTCTTGGCATTTCATCATCATAGACAGCAATACATCAGTGATTCACACTGATGCTTAACTGCCACACAACCATGAAGAAGAAGAAGAAACAAACCCTGTTTAGGAAGAGAGAAGAAAAAAGAGGGAGGGGAGGGGACCTAACCACTAAAAAAGAGCTACGTCTAGATTCAAAC
>JTDE01001481.1:56464-97888 GCA_014338405.1 Paragonimus skrjabini miyazakii | reverse complement strand
CAGGTATACAAACCGGTCAACAACTTCCATGATTTCATTATCTAACATTAAACCTACATGATCACAGCAATCTTGCAGAAGCACTTTGCATTTCGAGGCAGCAAAGCGCATTTCGAAGTGCTTAGCAGAACGCGAAATTGCATTCTTGGCATTTGGATTCCAGTGAACCAGCTTTGCAATGTAGTTACCGCAAAAGGTACACCTCTGAGTTGTGCATACTTCCGTTGTTTCTATGTACTTTCTGTAGGCTAGTCTACTTAATTATTATCTTTACAATATACAGTACCCGTTTGTTTTTCAGAATTGTTAAATCATTTCCATCATGGAACACTAACTTCTGACTATTAACAAGGCGCACCCACTTGTTTTCAGTCTTCTCCGAATGTCATGTTTGTCAGAATCTGACCGCCCATCAGATTTCAAATCGTCACCAAGCAAAATTTGGCCGCCCGGTTATTTTGGTCCACCTCATATTGAAGATGTTCGCATTGTAACGGGACCGGCGTCCGCTTTATTCTCCCAAGCTGGCTATGGGTTAGTTCAACTCTGTTGCGCTGTCCGACTTGTTCTCTGTTTATTCCTTCATTTACACACTACTATCTCGTTTGGAGTAGTCACTTACGAAATACTTACTGCTGTGTTCTCAGTTGTGGACTTGTGATTAATAAACCATGCCCTCTGCACATTGCTGGTGTTTTCTGATGTTACTTCTTATTTTCACCTAGTTGATTTTATCGACAAGATTTTCCACTTGTACAAGTCATTAATATCTTATGTTCTTAGAAGTGAACTTATCATTCAAACTCATACGGTATTACATAAACTGAACGTCTCTCCCAATTGATTGCGGTTTACACATTCCTACAATGCTTTCAACCAACTCCTTTCGAAAGTAGTTGTCAAACGCCAGTTTGCTTTTGTTAATATTCGTCAGTAGTGTATAGCCTTGCCACGGCTAAGATGCGAACTGTGTTGACTACGATGCCACTGTCTTCACATTCGGCACTGTCAAAATATCATATACAAATGATCAGTCACATTTTCCTGTGAGACTCATCCGGTCGCCTCGAGAGAAGGTACAATATCTATCCCGTTGGCTTTCATTGTTGACCCTACGATTAAGATTTATTCAAGTTGGAATAAAAATAATCAAACTCGTTTTACGATATTTTGATTGCTGATTTATGGGATGTAGTTGTATAGATCATTTACAGTTGGTTACGGGGTTTTCTTTTCAAAAGAAAAGTTGAACTCAAGTTTTGCTTTTGCTCGTCAATGGCGCAGCTTACTATCATAGTATGTCTAGTACCCTTAGAAGGTTTGCAGATTTCAGGAGAGCAGTTGTTTCTGTATGCAGATTTGCAGTATTGTAGTAAACCTCTGTTACATCGTATATACCGTTTTAAACGTTTACTTTTTCTAGCCCAAAGCTTTTAAATAGAGTTGATTGTCCAAGGTCTACTAGCCTTTCGATCTTTCATGCTTTTTATGTTCATTTAGCCAGTTTTCTTACCTAATTGTACTCAAATGGATCGCGTACTACGACAGATATTTCGTATGGGTTAAGTTTATCCTGAATGTCGATGTGGACTCTAAAGTGGAGTGTAGTTCTTGTGCCTCGTCATACTGTTAAAATATACACACACACACAACTTTCCTGTTATTTTGTTCAATTCCCTCTAACAGGATGAATGATTACGATTTTTATGGACTACACTAGTGTAAAATACCAAGTCCGGAAATGTCACTGACATTGGCGGAGTCTTATTTATAGATATTGTTGCGCTGTAATTCATACGCGACCCATAAAGATGTTTGCGCATTCTTTGGTGACTGTGATTATATATATATATATATATATATATATATATATATATATATATATATATATATATATATATATGTATCCTGATGTTCGAGCTTTGAATGTGTTCTTTAAAACCTCGTATATTAGTCAATTTACCGTCTGATAAATTTATGTAAAGATTAACTTGGCTGTCCATTGTCACGTGCAGGCAAAGATCAACCATATTCTCTGCACTGTTGTCGGATTGTACGATTTTTTAACCGTAGTAACACCACATGCACCATTTGGTCGTCATATGCTGCTTGTAATTTAAATGCGCTATGTTTTTTTTAGTCCAAATACTTGTATTTCACAGTCCGAAGCAAGAAAGGTGATTGACAATTATGTTCGTCAATGTGGTATTCAACGCCAAGATGATCCCAGGTACGTCTCTGTTACAGTACTCCATCTGAATTTGTTTTTCTATCTATTGTTCTTCATACTTGCTGGTGTCTGTTTGTTGTGGTTTATAGGACACTATTAACTTGTTGAATCGTTCAACATTTGAGTAATCGTGTGCAAGCACAGTGCTTCTTTTTGCATTAACTCGCTGTAAACACCAACGTTTGTTAATACTGTCTACGGTTCAGATGAGTTTTATTTTTGAACACAGTGACGTTTACTTATCGCATACTCACTTTTGATACTCGCATAACCATAAATGCGGTTGTTAGTCGCATGTTTTATTGGTGCGTGAGCTATCACCTGTGATGTTCGCTTACCATGGTTTTGTGTTATCAAGATGAAGTTTCTTTGTCTCCTAACGGTAGGTTCATTTTTGGTACAATTTAACTTACTTCCTTCTTTATTAGCACCATATCTGTGTGCTTGAAAATTGCAAAATACTACCACACCACTGTTTTTGTGAGCTTTCGAAGGACTGCATTTCCCTATCTTTGACTGTATCCGCGTAAATAATTGTGAAAAATCGCGACCACAATTTAGAAGAAGATCAGTACTGAAATTCTTTGTAAACGTATAATCTTTTGTCAGGGAGAACCAAGATTGATCGGCGGCGTTAGTTTCCAATAAATGAGCGAAAGGAATGAAGTCAATAATGTTTTTCCATTTCACTGGAAACCCGTTTGTTCAGACTGGGAATACTTTTATCCGGGTTGCTTTCTTATTCGCCAAGGGTTTGCACAAAGCGTCTGCCGACATTTCTCTGCGTCTTGACGGACGCGCACCGCAGTTAACTTTTTTAGAGCACGTATCGAATAACATTCCTCATCCCTTGTAAGTAGTTTGCATTAATCGTCCGTTTATTTTTGCTAGTCATTCTCATTGACAGCAGTGTGTCTTTGGTTGAGGATGATACATAATTGCCACACGACTATGAAAGCGTGAACAATCGTTAGCCCACACGTTACAAGCATGTTAAAGCAATCTCCATATACTTCTTTCTGTTCTGCCAGTCAAATAGGTTCCTTTGATTAGTCCACCAGATCGACGTAGCACCAGGCTCAGCGCTTTCCTTCAAGGTGTATGGATTATAAAGCGATATTTTATTGTGTAGCATAATTTACTATGTGTTTGGTTGGGATCCCAAACAGTACCAAATACAAATGGTTGATGTGCCACAGAAATGAAGTATTTGGAGACACTGTTTCTTTGAATGACAGGAACCAATGCACAAACCTGGAACGATTTTAGAAATAAGGTACTAACGGCTAATTAACTGTGCACATAACTGACACAAATAATGAATCAAGACATTATTAACACACCTCACTACATTGCTTTTTCTTAGAATAAAAACACCTTCGCCAGTATTTCTTGGTTCTGATGGATTGGCCGATGCAACTGTTCTGTCCGGCAGAACAGAAAGCGTCTACGGTGAACTGTCAGTTTAAGCATCAGGAACGGCGTATGTCAATGCTGTCCATTTTCACCAATTGTGTTTAATTTTTTCGCAGACGAACTAATGGAGGACTGTCTGCGACACCCACAAAGTGGTTGCGTGGGTTTCCCATTTGGTGGAAAACTGACTGATTTTGAATATATAATATATATATATATCAGTCGCGACTGTCGCATTGTCGTACACACTGCAGTCATCCCGTTTCCAAAGGAAGTAGAAACTCTGAGTTTCACTCTTATTAGGATTCGTCCGTAGCGCATGTGCTTGCCACGACCGGAATTAAAACTCTGGTCACACTTTCCTGAAGCTACCCTGTTGACCACTACGCCACTGACCATAAACTATGGTATGCAATCGCTCAGCCATCTTCTCTTGTGAATAGTGCTCATCCCAGACAGCGCCGGGTGTTGTTTCATGTTTTGATAAGTATTTCGGCATGGGCTTTGGAATCTCATGTTGCACAGTACCTCCGCAAGACTACTGTGATGACGTACACTTCTTGTTAAATAATGAGGGTTGCTGACCGATTTGTGTACTTAAAAAGTTTCAGCAGCGGCAGCATCAGTGGAGGTATACGAAATGAAATACTCTCATGTCTCCATTACTGTGGCGGTATTCGTTAACGTGATACTTCTCTGGCAATAGAGCGCCATCTCTCCAAGGCATAAGGGTCTCGTATATAATAGGACGATTGTGAAGGTTGTGTCACTTTACGGCTTCAAAACGTGGCCAGCAGTAGAATGTGAATGTTGTTGAACTTGTACTCTTTGACTACTTATATTGATGTAGAAAAAAGTTCTAGCTAAAGTATCTACATCCCCATTCATGCCAACGCCGAGCTTCTGGAACCAGATAATCACAATTTGGTCCAGTTTTGGTCTACTTCTCGAAGCAACTATAGGTTTATTCGTGGCTTCCACTTACCAGTTTTTCGTATTTTTTGGGCGCAGTGGTGATACTTTTCTACGTTTAGATTTGACCCAAACGCTTATGAACTAGCGCCAGTGACGCTTAAGAATTTTCCCACGTACAGCCATACATCTAAGCGTTACACAGCAGTTTTCTCCCGCTTGTTTAAGTTTGCGTATTTGTTTGTGGTCCCGCACTGAGTAGAGGTTCATGGAAATTTGCTTTGAGCGCGATACTACGTTCCGGAACGCATTATACTTAAAAGAGGAAAATGTGTTACCTTATCGACCGTTTATTTTGACTGCAGCGAGATTTAAGTAGAAGGTGATTTTTTGTTGATCGCCATTTCTCGTTATCACTGGATCAATCAGAATGGTCAAATTACAACTCTGAACCTCTTGCGATAAGAAGTGCTCCTCTAATGGAGGTGTTTCTTCTCGTCGAAAGAACATTTTAGCCTCATGAAATCTGATCGATGCAACGCAGTAGGTAAGGCAGCTTTGCTTGGGTAGAATCGTCAATAAACACTTGTCCGTGATTAACACTGGAGTCACATCAGTTCTGTTCCTAAGTGTCCTAAAGTATTGTTGGCCTCCTAAGAGGAACGATGCTATTGAATGCCGATCATGCTGTCACCATACAGTGATCAGGGATCACACGTTGAAGTTATCAGTGGTAAGACCTACATGCCGATAGGATCAGAAGATAGAAAGAAGAAAGTAATCGCCGTATCACCGTCCAGTAATTGCTGTTATGCAGTACTGTGACTGCACGCGAACTGGGATATTATCAATCTAACCATGTCTAGAGAAAGGTCAAGTAAAGTTTATTCGAACTCAAGAACTCTGGCATAACAGAACAGCACTGTTTCATTTCAGCTTATCATAGAGTTATGGAGTGTAATGTGAATGAGAAGCGTGTATTTTGGAAAGTGTCGTCCAGTTTGGCATCGTTTTAAAATCCTCCAAAAGGTGTTAGGCGTGGTTTTCTGATTAAAGAACCTTTAGTTCGTATTGCAACCGTCGCTTGCGTCAATAGTTTCAAGTATTCAGATTCAAGGACGAACCCTTTAATGTGCTGTGCATACTCACATTTGTTAAAGGTAACGTCTGAATGTCATCGCTCACGTACCTCAACTACCACCTAGTAGACATCAGTTTAACGTGGTTGGGACACCAAAGCCACCGTTGAATAAGTTTAACATCGGATTCTTTAATCGGCAATAAATCTGATTGTTGCTTACCAGGACGGTGTTTGAAAATGGCTCACGGACAGATTTGCACATCTTGGTTATCCACTCAACTGTTTATACGTATTGAAGATTTCGCACCATTCCTTCTGGAAAATGGGATCGGTCCGCTTGATTCTCCCAAAATTGTTTGTAGTACGGTTCTACTAGGTTCGTTTTTTTCAGTGGAGATACCCAAACTGATTTCTTCATCATCATCATCATCATCACAACAGCCATGAGCCTGACCAAAAAGTACTGTGGCTCGGGCCGCCGCTCACCTCAACAGTGACGTGGAATATCCTAGAAGAAAACGTTACCAAGAAGATTGAAAATTATTAAAACAAGACTAAGTGGAAGAACTAGAAATGGTATGGATACAGGTCCGCCATTGACTGCGACACTTAGCCATCTCGGATAGCGTCTCTAACCAGCGGTTTGAGTGATCACGAAGATCCCATCCAGGCAGGCGACACCTACCCACTCTGCTCAATGGAGCAGTCAAGGTCTTAATATTTTGTGACCACGTTGTTGCTTGACCACCACGCGGTTTTACCCAACTGTTGGTGGCCTCAGCGTACAATGCCCGGTACGGTAAACGATTAGGTGACATACGGAGTACGTGACCCAGCCATCGCAAGCTGTGTACCGTGATTAGTTGACCAATTGATCGTGCATTCCGAGCGTTCCGGAATACGCGCCGGCGAACTGCCACATTGCTCTGATTTCTTAGGTGGAAATGTTTCCTTTTGGAGAATCCCCTTCCGAGTGCAGCATTACAATCACCATAATGCTTAGAACTTCAGTTCGTGATGCTTAAACATGTGGGGCACTGTGGGATATACGGTGGGGTCTCCAAACAACGCCCACTCAAGAGGGATAACTTAAGTGGCCTTCGAATAAGTCACACAATCTATTCAGACTGGATGAACCCAACGATTCGGAGAAGAACGACTTTTGTCAATGAGACTATTGGGCTACTGTCTGTCTGCCAAGTCCTAGTGGGAACATTAAACAGGTTTCGGGAATATTTTTCCTTCACCTGTTTACTCGACTAGTTAGTTGTGGATAAGGTACGCATTTTACTCAACCGTTCACTACGGTGTTGAGGTTTGAAGTGTTTATCGGGTGTCATTTTCGACACTTACGGGTTGTTGTTATTGATCGTTTGTGTGGTAGGTCAAATTGTGTTGAACCTCTCATGCACCACGTGGACGCGTGCATGAGCTATGAGAGTAGAGTTCGCATGACCCCTCCTCATCAGTCAGCCTGGAGACATCTCACTTTATTTTGTCTACTTTTCTGCATATAAGTGCTTGCTATTTCTCCTCGTTTTCTATCACATTAAATGATGAAACATCATTCGTTTACGTTGTTTATACCAATGGGGTTTTTGTTTGCTTTATTTATGGTTAGCTTCTAATACATATACCACAAATACGTCCTATGTCCTCCCAGTTGACTGTTCGACAACTTAGGGAACTGCATGTTTACATGACCACACGCTTATCCTTCGTCATTATCATCATTTTCATATTTGAGCTTCACCCGCGGATATTATAATCCCAGCTGTCGTTGATCCTGACAAACGTACATGATGTGGGGGATTAGTGGATAGGTACAAATTTATGAGTGAGAAAACCTAATCAGAAAGCAATGGAGATTCATCAGGATAAAAGTCAACAGCCGTATGGACGCAAGAAAGCCAGTGACTGCGATACACTGATGCACAAGTTTTCCAGTCATCGGTAGCGATAGTTGCATACTCCCAAGCTTCACAGGCGGCACCCACCAACTTTGCTGAGCAGAGCGACCCTGTTATAATTTCATCAATCGTGCGGAATGAAAACACTAGATGTGAGAACGTACATTGGATTCCTGCCACCTGGTACGTGACCAAAATTTGTCATGTTAGCCATAAATGTGGCTGGTTTGATAACCAGTCAATCCGAAAGCAGAAATCTATTTATCTAATTTGGCCAAACTACCAACAAGCAGGCGATAGGACAAAGTACGTCAACAATCTGCAACAGTCGGAACGCGCCCATCCACCACTGAGTTTACATTTTCATCATTCCGATCATCGATCACCAGGTTACAGATTTTCCGAATTAGTACGGTCGAACTGTTGCGTTACTCACACAGTCAATTCATATGATACAAGCTACCTGGCAGGTGGTTTTCGAACACCGAGATTCTGGATACAGTACGTCACGGAACTTTGAACCGGGCAAATGAATCCGGAAGACGGACCAAAGGGCATACCCAACGGGCAAACCTCCTAACCGAATAGGACGGGCGAACGGACACAAAATCATTGAAACCATAGCCAAATTACCTGGCTGTCCGTAAGGTGGGGGTGTACGCGCATTTCTAGCCTCATCGACCCAGTGTTTTCGTCACCACGGTCCACGTTCGATAATACCTGGCTGTTCAGACTCGTCTGTGTGACCGTTTGGGTGCTCGAGAGGCAATGCTGGAGTGAGAACCAGCATGAGCCGGTGAATGTAAATATATAAAGTAAAAAGACTATACTTTCCTAATGGATTGTGCCATCTCGTTAGTTTTTTCACCAACCGATGGATAATAACAAGGTGCATTCATGAAAGAGGCAGATTTATAAAGCACTAAAATACTAATCAGTATCTAACCATTTGAGGCATATTATGCTGTTCTTAGGTTTATCGCACTATTTGTGGATTCCGGCGTGACGTCTTATAGCCATACTGTTAAAACAATGGGCGTTGCTCGACATATCTCAGTTTTCTGGCCTCGTTACTGATTCGTGCCGTTCCACTTCCTGTCAGCAATGTCTTATTTGAATATTTTATCCTTGACATAATGAAGTCAAATTGTTGCGTTATCGAGACCAGCGTAGAAAACTCACTCAGAATCAGGTGCTTTGTTCTCTGGGAACTTGATTCGTCCTGAAAAACGGTATATCCTGAATGCGAAGGCCTTTTAGTCTGAGTCGACACAAACATTCGCATCGTACGGATTTTGATTAGGTGATTACGGACTAGAATAACACTTTGATACATGTAGGCACTGATCAAACTGAGCGAGGCGGTGTAAAGGACGTAATGCACTCCTTACAATTATCTTGTTTGTTCGCAAACTGACTTTAGAATTGTACAGACCGTAAGTGTAGATGCTTCTGATAGTGGTTTAGAGTCGATACGTTCATTTTACTGAAGACACTTCGGAATTGTGGGTCCTGGAATGACTGATTTGATTTAAACATTTCTGTCTCTGGTCATGTTAAACTGTGTTGGATCACACTGTTCTTAGTTCAGTAGCCGCGCAGGACTTAGCCTGAACGATTTTATCATGCTAGAAGGTGGAGATGTAATCGTTCGGCCCTCGGCAGTGTAGGGATCTCGCCTCTTCTCTTAGTCGTTCCGAAAGGCCTAGCATTATGGAACCGGTGATCATTTTGATGTTTCGTTCTGATCCTCTTGCGGATGGGACCGAATGATTGAAAACATCATCCATTGTTAGTCCCGATCTTTGTTTAGCTCAGATTCATGATGGTGGTTTTATCAGCTGCTGTTTAATTGATCACAATCAGTTTTAACGGTTTCTTGGTTACATACTCCTGTTTTTTTAAAAAAATTTCTGCGTAACTGTTGTCATGTTCTTCATCCTAGTTTAGTTCTACTGGATTCGTTGCTGATGAAAGTGTGCGACCCAAAGTTCTACATTGAAGCTCCGGAAAGCAGTTTGTCCAAACCCGTTTACCTAATTCCCTTTCAAAAACTTCACTCCCTGGCTCTACAGAGCTTGCCAGTAGTCTATCGAATCTCGCCTGCAGAAGGTCGTGATGCACCAATCTTGTGGCGTAAAAACGAAGCACCTTGCATTCAAATCAGTTCAGTGACAAAAAATGGAAAGAAACTGGTGCGCACTGATTTCGTACAGATTTCTTTTGTCCACATTATTACTATGAGCTTTTCGGGTGATTTTATTGGGTTGCAGATTCCACTTCCGATTGTCTGTCGATGCTAGCTTGATTATACTCAGCGTTTAGTAGGCAGCGATTGTTCTATTTTTAGCGCTTTCGTTTTTTAATGTTGCTATTGATTTCTGTATCTCGACTCATCAAGTAGGATCAATATCAGTGAGCTTTCAATCGGGGGCTTTCTTATGATGAGCTAAAGTTTATTATCCTCTGTGCCTTTTACATTTTCGGTGTCCCCATAAACACCTCCACGTGTCTCGATCATGACTCGATGTTATTTTCAGATAACTCAAAAGGTTTCTTTAGCAGTACTCTGTGTTTACAAAGTGATCCGGACCACACACACACATACCTTCTAACTATCTCATTCCGCTGGTATCAGCCCTTATTGATCCCCTGTCATAACATTACCTCGCTATGAGCGTCGCACTGATGGCGTATCAGGCGTTCATGTGTGTACGGCTTAATATCCCTAAGAACGCTTGTAAACAAGTGATTCGAATAACCCTCCAATGTAGAATACTGCATTGTTTATCTCACTAACGCCGAACACGTACAGCATTAAGGGACCGACCAAGTGATCGTATTGGTTATAGAAGTATGCAGACTTAGATGTCGAATCACAATTGAACTGATTAAGTGCTCGCCGCCGACTGCTGATTGTCATTTCAAACAAGCGGTCAGGGTTTGTTTTATGCCATCTGAACTGTCAATCAACATGGATTGCTGGACACTCACGGTTTGTCGCGTTAATCTTTACGTACTTAACACCTAGCCGGTTCCACACATGTTATGGGTGTTAGTGGCTTGGTAGCTGTCAACCAATACTTAATATGATAATTCAGCGGCACTCATTCAGCCACTTATCAACATGCCCTAGCTCAGTGAACATTTTCGGGTACAGCGGCAGTATTAATGACAGAGTGAGTTCACGTCAACCCCAAGACAAGGGTGACATCAATAGAAAAGTGGTGTACTGTTTGTTTCTCAATGGTGAAAACATTCTCAAAGGGAGTACCTTTTAAGTATATCTGCGGATTTTTACTGTGAACCGTTTCAATGGAAAGGGCGTTTGGCGGTGATGTAGTTGTGCTCGATTGGTCAACAGTCCTATCTTTGTCAAGATGGGCACTACAGGGCTGTAGGTCAAAAACTGCGATACATAAACCGAGTGGTTTATAGGAAAAAGTTAATCGCTAAAACTGTTGACATCCATGTTGAAAGTGCAACAGAGTAGACTTCCTGAATTTCTGAGCTTCTGTTCGCATGTACGCCCGGAATACCTTCGATATGAAGTCGCGAACAAGATCACTGAAATACATTGTCTAGATAGCGGAGACATTATAAATACGTACAAGCAAGCAATATCGAAATCGTTTTTCATTTGACTTGCATATACTAAACGATGACGTCTATCCTCCCTATAAGTGTGTGCCGCTTACACCACTGCATAAACAAACCGGCAGGGGCATTTGGCATCATTTGGCCAGTTCGAAAGTGACGGGAAGGCGACACAACTCTCGCTCGTCGCTCTTTTGTGTGTCCATGTAATAATGGAACTCGTGAGATTAATGACAGGTAATGAGCTAGCTTGATCCTCTACGAAGTAGAAATAGAAGACTGCTAGGTGTGAATGTAGTTGCTAGTTCTTTGTATTTCAGGTTACCGGCACTTTTACGGGTAGCAATACGTAAAGCAACTGGTTAGGAAGTGAGAGACAGACAGGTGGCAATCATCCCGCGTCCTCGTGGTGTTTGAGTTGCAAAGTACTCACCTGTTTGGCAGTTTTGGGGCCAATGAAAGCAAGGTAAGTAGGACACTCCTGATTGACTATAATCGTGTCGTTTCAGCTTATGGACTCATGTGTATGACGTGTTCGTGAACTGCCAGCCCTTTGTCTCTCCTCAACACGGTCCAGTGGCTGAAATCCACCCGCCTAAAATGAATGAGGCAATCTTTTATTATGATTGTTGTTGTCTATTTGTCCATACTGACCGATCTCGTGACTGCTGACTACCGCACAGCCACTGGTTCATTGGACTCAGCGATATTCCACCGAGCTGAGCATACTTATCGTCAAAACCCAAAGGCAGTCTGATGACTAATAATTTCTTTACAGTAAGCCATACAGAAAGGTACAATTAACAACTCAACGACTGCATGGACGTCCACACAATACATGGTAATGGTGGTTTATTCCGTACATTAGCTGCTTTTCCGATAATCGAAAAAAGTTGTATGCTTATCTGCTATTAAGGTATACTATGACAACTTACTGTAATAACTTTTACTATGCATACTATTTGTCCTAGACATTCAGCTGTTCGCCCTGCTTGGCACTTAGGTTGTAAATATTCCACCAAACGAGGTAATATCATCAATGCGTAAGTATTTGAAGATGGAGATTGTTGACATTTGATGGACGTTATGATCGGCCAGAAAAACTCTTTATCGGAGTTCGTCTTATTGCAGCGAAAATACTACGCTTCTGAAAACGAATTAAAATTAATTGCTTTGACCACTGATTATACACCATCCAGTCAGGTGGATCCATGATGTACACGGTGAGTTCGTGTGATAGCTGAGATGAGGCATTCTGAGCATCACTCACAAGCGAAAGTTTCCATATGACAATTTGGTAGTGCTTAATGTTGCCGTCACTGGCGCACCAGTCGACACGGTTGCCTGATAAAAGCTTGACCGGAGTTCGAACCTTGGCCGCGGCTAGGATGTCGCCATCCTCAACGGCAGCAGCATCCGGGTTGTTCAGTTTGCTATGTCATGGACTACTGACCAGCTCTAACAAGACCGAAACTCGGATATAGCGCTTTCTTTCGAAAAGGGCTAGGTGACGAATCTACGGAAACATGAAGGCCGTTTTCAGTTATGTTCGATTCATATTAACTAGAAACTCCTACTGTTGTATGACAGGCAGTTTCGTTGTGAGTAGTATACTACTCACAAGTAGTATGTTACCCACAGGCAACGTTCAGGAACAATAGGGCAAGCTGCGAGTGCCAGGAAGACGGAGGACAAGGAGAGACTATCGAAATAGTGTGTACGTGCTCGGCAGAAGTTCCACCAAGGCGAATGACAATGATGGATATGAATGCATATCTAACTTGCAAGTGAATATACGCGTTTGTGGTTTGATTTTTGACATGACCTATACGGGCGTTTGTGCAATAAACGAATTCTCAGGCCAAGCGTCTTTTGCGGTCACAACACCACTACTCACTAGTAATCGATTAATCCAAAGATTATTGATGAGCAGTCGGGGATTTGGCTAATTTCAATTTGAACATCACTCACATTTGATCGCAGCCTCCACACAGATAGATGAGATCGGAGATTTCGGTCTATCTAAGAAGTCCTAATCGCAGGGTTATCGATTAGAGTTATCAAACAATAACTGTGTCCCCTATCGAGACGACCGGACAACCTGATCATTAGTCATAAGCGAAAGCGGTTAAGAGTCCACATATGATGATTCGGTCGTGCCTAGTGCGGGGTCAATGGCGCAGGGGTCAACACGGTTGCCTCGTGAAAGCTTGGTCGGAGTAAGGCCGTGGCAAGGATATACACTACTGACGAACTCTAATGATAGCGAACCTCTAATAAGGTGCTTTTTTTCGAAAGAGACTGGCTAGAAAGTCTATCTGAATGCGAAGGCTGCGATCAAATGTGAGTGACTTTCAACTTGAAATTAATCCAAGGATGCCACGAAAACGAATGCACGTACATAAGGGCACAACCAGTTGACCTTGTAAATTGTACGCTTTTTTCCTATTAGTTCTGAATCAGTACAGCAGACTCCAACTTACTGCGACCGGTTGTATCGTTACTCACATCTGCATGTATGAGTTTTTTGGACTGAACCTTGTAAGCCATCCTGAGGAGTTTAGTTTTGCAGTTCACGCTTCTGGCTTTTCGCATATTGAGGGTACAACCTGAACTTCTTTTTCTGTGGCCCAGTACAACCGGAACCCAAGGATGGCGCTGTTACCAATGTTCAGCTGCGTATCGTTAGGCGGTATGATGGTATCAAAGCTGAAATCTTGCCTGCTACTTACACGACTTGTGTTATTCTCACATACTCTGTGTGACTGCGGAAGTTGTGATCATTCTGTCTGTTCAACCCTCTGTTTGTTATTCATTATGTGGAAACTTCATGTTTTGGCTAACTGCTTACACCGGTCGGATAGTTTAATGTGTTATCCACAATTTTGCTCACAGATGCGTGGATTTTTGTGACAACCTGACCATGTGTTTTTCATATTTACTGATACCAACAGACACGAATAGCCAACCTCCCCTTGTTCACAATCGATTCGGACGCATTCGCCAAACGGTTACAACTAACGCTTGCATGCTCAGCCGGTCGAGTGGATGAGCCACAGTACGCAAACATGGACGTTATACAAGCTCAAGGTTCACACGAAGTAGCTGTCTCCAAGATACTTACCGGTGGGTAACTTTTCATTGTCTAAACAAGTGTTCCTAAAAATACTAACACGTATCAGTGGATCGTTTATGCGGTGTCTTTGTCAAATGATGGGTCATGCTGCTGCTCAAGGATGCGCACATGGGGATACGTTTGCACTGTTTCCTATGCATATTCTGCACATACAGACGACCCCAAAAAGCGTTCAGTTGGATCCTACTGACATTGAATAGGTGAGCGTGTCGTGGTGTATTTAGTGCGTGTGTGGGATCGCGAGGATTTGCTATAATGAAGTCAACCTTATAGTCTCTATCACTATATCACACCTTTTGGAAACTAACGACCCGAAATCGGGGTCCTGCACAGCGGATCGACCAGAAGTATGTCATGGGCGTTGAATTTTCGCACGGATATGTCTTCCTGGCCATAGCGTATAGGAAGACCCTGAAAACATTAAATTGGTGACTGGTAACATTCTTACCTTTTGAGTCAACACCGTGTGTGTCACCAAACTCTGTTTTTTTCACGCATTTTAGATTGTCTCCATCCAGAATTAAACGAGAATTGGTCATACTAGACAAATGGGCATGGCACATAAGGTTTTATTATTTATGATATTGGTAAATTCATTAGAACTGAAAGCGGACAAAATGAAAAGCGTCTAACAGGACAGTATGTATTAGGTCTTCTTGAACCGGTAAAAGCACGAGACACAATGAACGTGCAGCGTTTGGTCGACGATCGTTTCGATCAGTTTTGTTTGTCACCAACCACTGTTTTATTAGTTCTCTTAGAACATCTCATCCAAATGAACTAGTCATGAGGTAACAAAATTTTCTCCAGTCTATTATTTAGCGGTCCCATAACTGATTCTCGATGTATAAAATTTCAGGCTTTTCGACTACTTTCTCTTGGATGTTTCCAATCAGCACTGCAGATGGTCATAATCACCAAAGATACTGTTAGTCAGGGCCTAATTCCTTCTGGCTACAGTTTTGTTAGATAGTTCAGTTGATGAAGGCGATCAGTCGGAAGGAATTCCGCTGTTTGTGTTGTACATTGTGCTGCTGATCGTGAATGAATGCTTAATTATTGAGTTACAGTTGGGTGAATTACAGGCAGAACAATGGTTGATTGCAGTATTGATAACTTTTGGATTGATAGTATTCTGCAGTCTCATTGTCAACGTGAATTATTCCTTACGTTTGAGCACCATAACTATATATTTGACTTCTCACAGGATGTAAACAACAGCTACGAGAACTAGATGCCCATGTTTAGTTCATTGTTTTCTGTACTTTGGCTGTTTGTTACTGTGTGCTTCACGTGTGGCTTATTACCGCGATAGACCAATCGCGTCTGTCTAACATCTTATCCTCGGGAGTGGACACACTACTGAACTCTCAGGAAAATGTCGGTCACGTTCGAATACAGGATGTCACTGAACCACAAACGATGCGGTTAACTACGACGTAATCATTACAAACGTCTCAGTATTATCCGCGTGCAATTTCACATTCTGGCCACTACGTACATTCATGTGACATTCCACTCCAGGTATGTTAGAGGATAACTTGACGAGTCTAGCTAATTGTATTGTCTGACTGTAGATGATCACGTTTGTTTCGAGGTAAAAAACCCTCCATATTAGCAGCGAGAAATGGGCTCAACAAAAGTGGTTTTTCCCCAAACTTTCCTAATCGAATAGTACCTTCTCTCGTCGATGAGTTTGCTGAGGAAGTATAGGTGAGAGTGAAAACAACTTTCCTATCCTATGATTTTGGGAAGAAATCCTATTGTCGTTAAAATGAGGGGTTTATAGTGTGTGCTCTGTGGTTCAAGTGTTGTAGTCTGACCGTTATCAAGATGTGGACATTATTGTGACGTTTGATCATCGGTGTCTGTCAGTTTGCCCACATCAAGTGAGTCGACCGTGTAAGCAACGAGGCTGTTCGGTGACGGTTTTTCTGAAACTTTCAGATATGCAATAGGTTGACGAGGTAACAAACTGCATAGTTTGCCTTCTTTGTGCGTGCTTGCTGAACGTATAAGACAGTGGATCTTAGTCGTGGAGATTGGCGGTGGCTGAGTACGACCGCGAGATAATCAATGAACGATGTACCACTTATTCTGGGTAGGTTAGTGAGTGTCGCCTGTCAAATTGGAAACTTCATGCCTGTCCAAATCGCTGACTGAGAAGCGCCTGAGTGTCGCAGTCAATGATTCGCTGCCGCAGCACACGATGGCTCTGGCGACAGACCCATAACCGCCTGTTTGTGAATGATCGAGCCGATCGTTACTCTCGTCTTCTGTTTGCTTTCGTCTAAAACGAGCAATCAAGCCAATAGCAAATGAGTACTTTGCAGACAAATTGAAACGTCCCATTTCATTCGACCTGTTGGGTTACGTTTGTTTCACGAGTGGGCGTCGTTCACAAGAGAATGTTTTTGAACGTTCAATTGTGACGATTCGGTCCTAAGGTGAGGTCATCGATGCAGCGATCGATACGGTTATCCCATGGGAATGCCCTGGTGACAACAAGAATGTGAATTACTGATTAGCTTAAATAGTAGGCAAACTAACTTGCTACTGCACCTGATTTGTCCATCTGAATGTAGTAGCCGCCTCCAACTGTGTTGGATGTTCAATTTCTATTCGTCAAGTTCCCGAATAATAAACGAGTGTGGCGAATTTGTGTCAGTTGAATCAGTTTACTCGTTTTGACATCGAGAGAGTTCTCAGGGATAACTCCGCTGTCCATTTTCTCGCAGATCAAAATATTTATTCCTGGCAATGCCCCTCAAGTTGACCAAATTACTAAGCTTAAATTTCGGTTTCCTTTGTTACTGTTGCTCCTAAAATTTTACTTATCGGTTACTAGTCTTCTTCTTCCACCTCTCCCAGCTTATCTATCCCTGCATTTTACTTGAATCTGTTCCTAAACTCCCTATCAGGCGTGGATTGCGACGTGCGGGCGTGTGATGCGAATTTGCTGTTAACCCACCAGCCAGCCTTTGGATAGTGTTGTAGCCACATGGCTCTCTTAGAATTTGTGGTGGCTTGAAACTCTGGTCATGTGAAAGTCATGCAAATCTCAGCGAACAGCCAGAGGCCGCTTAGAAGAAGTGAAATTCACATCCGGCTTTTTCGCTCGAACTGAGTCAACTGAATGGTGTATTTTAGCACAGGTGATGTCACATATAACTACTTTGTTAGTTCGGTTAATCTGCTGCACTGGTCTGTGCGAATTGTTCCTTTCACTCTCCGCGCTCGAAGTATTACTCCTGGAATGAATTGATTCCAACTCCGCTATTGTCTTATATTTGTATGGATGTCAACAGTCTGTACTGGAACAATGCATGTTCCATGGCAGCGATAGCACGCGTTGCTTCTGTATGCATTAATAATAATTGAGCAGCTTTTGGTTAGTGTTTACGTTTGTCCTCCATCGTCTCGAAGTAAACTGTGGTAACTGCCATGTTAATTGTAATCGGTAACCTCATGGTCGATACTTCCAACCCAAGTGGTTTATCAAGTGTTACTCAGAACCGTGTTATTTTTTTACTGTTACGATTGCAACACTACTTATTTGGCCACAAATTTCGCATTCAGGCCGAATTTCTGTTAGTTCGTTTCAAAAGGAATCACTAAAACCGTGTTTCGCCCGTTGGTTATAGCGACTACTGGAGTGTATTTCCAAGTCTGAAATGGACTTTCAACTTCAGTGTTTGCGTGGGCATTTTTCTGTGTACATTATAACAAATTTCCTCGCGCCTTAACATTCAGCCGCAATTATTTGCTCCAGTTAAGATTGTCCCAATTTTTTAACCGTGCGGACTTCAATTTTTTTCGTGTTCTTCTTGTGTATACTTATTCACACTTGCCTTCTGGACTTTTTTTCCACTGAACAGAAACGTACGCCATTCCGAAACGTTACATTAAAGGTTATGTTGAAGAGAAACCGCCGAAGAAAAGAAAATAACCACTGTTCGGATGATTCAATCAGTTAAACTAGTCACATTCATTTCAACTTAGTGTTTCTTCAGATTCTGTCTCTTGTCTTGCGAACTCATTACTGATTTTAATCGAATTTGCATTGTTATAGATTTCTTTTCCACAACTACGGAATGGAGATTTTCAACATAACACCATCCTGCCTAGTGGTTATAACACCCAAATTTGCTACAGACAAACGCATACTTTCTACGTGCTTCCAAATCTTTTTGTTGATTGTCTGATACAGTCACAGTTTGACATCGTTTGATATGGTTCGTAAACTTCGCGACAGTGTTTTTTTGTTGGCTATGAATACAAAGCATTTGTTTCGTGGTAGACAAGAAAAAATGTGGAACCATTCATGTTGTTTCTGATGGTTGGGGAAAAACAACCGCTAGTGGGTCAGTACGGAATACGACTCATTCGCTCTTGATAACTACTTGCTGCAACATACGGCGTGTTTCCTGTGCCTCTTTTCCGCCACACACTAGTTTATGGAACGTTCCGTTTTTTGTAATATCTTTTTGAATGTCTGCGGTAGTATTTTAATTGAAAGAAGATCGATCGAGAACGGTGTTTCGTTTGTGGACGCTTATGAAATGTGTCGCATAAAAGGTTGTAGTCAACAAATTAAAATATTTAAACCTGTCGTGCTTGTAATAAATAATGAGCTGTAGTGGTCCTCAATAGAGAGGAACGTGAGATGTCGTTCGGATTCTTCAAAATTAACGCCCGTAGTGTTATGTGACTTAGTTCAGGTGGCTTAAGCCATAATGATGCTTGAAGGGGATGGCCGGGAAATATGGTTCGAGTCATTCACAGTCGATGCAGGGAGAACCAGCATCTGAGTGGAAATTGGACTTCTGTGCCATACTTGCACGTAATGGTACTCAATTGTGATGTGTCCTGTGACACCAAGACGAAGACTGTGCTCTGATTTATTTTTACTGGAATTTGGGTTTTTCATAAGGAACACATTAAGTTATTGATAATCCACAGCGTACTGTTGTTGACCCCTTTGCTCGTCTAGTCCCACTGAACAACCTGTAGTTTGTATTGTGTTCGCACTGTTGATCAATCTGACTGTTTCATGTTCTGCTTGGTTGCACGTTGTTCTGTCGCAATCAATGCCCATCTAAATCTATGTTGACTGCCAGACAATAGCTCAGGTAGAGCATATCGTCAACCGAGTTCTTCATGTGCTGAGCAACCGACAGCTATGCGATCAGCTTGTAACGGACGGTCTCTTTGTGATCGTCTTCCATAACTGAGTGTCATCTTGTTTAGCTGTCAGACTTTAATAAGCATGACTTTTTAGAACATTCATTTGGTAGCCTCAACAACCACTCATTTAGGGCTGGGAAAGGAACGAGATCAGAACATAAGGATATATCGTTATAGGTTTTAAGGTACTATGTACAGTTTATCTGTAGATATTTTTTAGGATGCCTGTAGTGCTCGGACTAGGTGCGGATGCTAGTAGCCAAGACATTCAGGTGTTCATTACGAAGAATGTTTGTAGCTTCTCTACTTGAAGGAATCGTCCCACTTGCTTGACGCAGAACGGCGGTCGGTGGTGGTTGTTATACCGATACTAAAGCTTTTGACAATGTCTGATTGATAGTCGTTTTTTATATTTTTACTATTTTCACGGTTACTAAATAAGCCGTATTCGTTGCGTTTTGCTCTTTCCTTCAAGCTAACAAATGTTCTCATTTGATCACCTTGCTACCGATAATGAATCTGTGAATCGTCGAAACCGTTCCTTTTCCCCCCGTGGGTCATCCTGATTAGAACAGTCCTCTCCACGATTTCATTAAGCCCCGTTCATATTCAATTACGAACGACTGTCTAATGAAGAATAGACCGTGACACTATGCTGACACATCGATAAGTTACTTGGTCAGAGTTATGCAGTTTGTTTTATACCCGTTCTTCACAGGGTTGCGAATGGGTGAGGATATCTGCACTTCACCTAATGCGTCAGTAACGACTGTAACTGACAGAGGCGTTGATTTGTTAGTCATTCGTATACATTTCACTGGTATGTAGGTTATTCAGTCCGGAGGGTTTTCACGAGACTCTCAATCACATGTCCTACAACATAAGTGGGCATTCATACCTGCGTCGATGCAGACGGTGTAAGTTGAGCATGAAACCTATCAGCGTCGAAGCCACTTTCATGGTAGTTAGTCATCCACGAGTAGACCCTGTGAACATTCCGTACATGAGCCTGCGCATGACATCATTAAGTAGGTATTCGCTGATCGACGAGATTGATGGGGATTCGTTAGGTCTAATCAGTGAAGTGGATGACATCAGGCGGCTTCAGACCTTCAAACAATCGCATCATGCGCCGCATATGCCTTCACCCATAGCCAAGATGAAGGGCCACACCATTTGCAAGTTTGTCTTTAGCGGTCCATCCGACAGGTTGTTTGAATCGAATTATTTCTGTGCTTTCGCCAATGGCTTGGGACGACATCCACGTGTCGTTTGGTAATTATGGTGTCGGAACGTGACAACGTTTCAGGGTCATATTCGGTAGACGATGCTTTTGAAGCACCACACTTCACGAGTGTCATAATTGATTTCCCGAGATCGATCCGCTTTTCACTTGACACTATTCGGTGGCGAATAGTGGACCAGTCCAATTACAGTTCGTTGAACATACCGTTAGGGTGTATTGGTTTTTTGTTTGGCCGGTGAATCGGACAACAGGCACCAGATCGGTTGTTTGCAGGGGAGAACGTAGTGTTGTTCCTCTCCTTTGGACTTCACAGTGATAGAGGATGTGTCGATACACGAATACTATTGGTTTTTGTTGCGGTATTGTACAACTACAGGACCGCAGTTTTTTCTGTTACACGCGATTGGCCTCATCACAACAAAGGCTTTCTACATTGATTCAAATTAACCAGTTGGACATTTTCCCTCATATATAAAAGCGTCTGACATACCGTAGACGGCCCGTTAACATTTACTGAGTTGATGATGGTTTTCTGAATTTAGTTTCATCGGTTTTGCCTTACCCAAATGATGGCCCATCAGTTTATTTGGCTAGTTGAGTGGAACAATGGCTTAGTGGACCGCATGACCACCAAAATGGACATTCATCCGCAAATGCATCTCAGTCCAAGCTGTTCGTGAGTCCGGTGAACACAGAACTTTTTTCACTGCTCTGGAGGTGTCGAGAACCAGATTACCAATGCTAAAATTCACTTGCCAGTAAAGTTGCAATAAATATGGTATTGTCCGATTTGCGTTTGTAAATACTTGTACTTGCAGTTAAACCCAGCGAGCATCGTATCTCAGCCACCAATACGACCGACTACGTGAATCATCAACGCCCATGAAATGGCTTACTAATTACAATACATTGTACGTAGTATCGATGAAACCAAACAACAAATATAACAACTGCATTTACAGCAAGGATTCGGATAAAATACAGAGTTGTAATCCGTGTGTGTGTTAGTGGAGTGTTGGGTGGAATCTTATAGATGTCCATGTAGCGAGCTACAGAATGGCAACACTGTGTAGTCCAGGGAGCAGTGTGACTGTGTTTTGTTCACCGGCGCGCGCGAGAGACCTAGACGAGTCGTATTCATATGTGTGGATAGTCTCGTTGTCTTGTCAGCTCCGAGGAGAACACTGGGTTGGATCACGTATCGTAGGTTGATGTCCAAGATCGAGTTGACTGTATGTGTTTGCGTGTGTGTGTACGTGACATTTACTGCAGTGGTGTTGGCAAACTGTGAGTTATTCGAAGTCACTGCAGGTGCATGCGCGTGAGGGTCGCTCAGCGGCGGATGTATGGGCATAACATTCAGGTCGAATGCCACATACGGCCTTGATCACAACAGTGTGCTGATACAAAATGCAATTCCTTTTCTGGATGGTCGAAACTGTTGTAAATGGTTAGTACATACGTTGACTAAGTGGATTTATCCCGATCACACCGGTTTATGCTTACGCATACTCCTCCCACACGTCCTAAAACCCGAAAACATTTTCTCAGTTGTTACAACTTCTCCATGCGCCGTTAAGGTAGACACATAGCTTATCTCGGTTTAACTTTCACTGGCTACGAAAATGTACCAGTGCAGCGTCCTGTAAGGGTCACCCTCAATCTCCACAGTCGACTTGATCCTTATTTGGATTCATTTAGTCGAAACGGTCCGAACTCGGGTAAGAATCGCATTGTTAGTCAGCTGATTGGTCACTAGTCCGCTGGTCATTTTGGCGCCCCGCCCCTCCTAACCTAAACACTGTCCACGAGAACGGTAGTCTTCGAACTCTGGATAACAAGCATTTTCCGACCCCTCGATTTGAGTAGCGTGGAACAGAATGTCCCTTCAATATGGAGTGTCTCGCAAAGGCGTACTAACTGTAGCAATAACTACACGCTCTGCGTTTTAACCTCAAAACCAACGTGCGACGCCGGTTGTTGGCCTACGTGGTTCTACTCCACAGAGACTGTTACTAAATATCATCCTGTTCTTAGTGTTCTGCATAAGTGTGTTCTTTCGGTCTCATTTTAGAGACCTCAAACTTCAAATTCTTTGACGTGTTGCACCTAATCATGAAATGGTGACTTCTCTTGTTTGAAATATAAAGTAACTTCGCGAACAGGTGCGTTTGTAATCGCAATATTACCCTTAGCAGCGCTACCTTGTGATCTCTTTCAGAGTGTCATTTATCAGACTGGTTTGAAGAGTGATCACATTAAACAAATACGTGTGTTCTCTTGGTGGGAGATTCACCTAGTCAACATTTGCTGGCCGACTTAAGCAGAAAATCTCCAGATGTTTCAACAACTGTGAGCCAACATATCATCTTGTTTACGGATAGTGTAAAAGTCACGTTCAGCAGTGCGTCAACCGAAAAACCAAACTCACACATGTGGTCTGCTTCCCATGAGTAGTCTGTAACCTTCGTGGGGGCGTGCAGTTTTAAATCAGGCAAATAAACTATGTTGTAAACATTTTGATATGGCATACTCAGTGCGAATGTATAGAATTGATTGAGACCTTGTGTCGAAAAATTATTAGGCTTAGAAGCTAATCGTACTGGACCGTATAATGTCTCGTAATCCGAAGCCAAACCGAGTACGACTCAGTTGTTCAATCGCATACCACTTGCTCAAGTGACTGTGATTTCGCGTTACTAGACCGAAGATCGACTGATCAAAGCAGAATAAACAAATGCAAAGCACGCTCTTGCGCAGCTCATTAAAGGGTGTGAAAAAAGCCGGGTGCTAAACAAACGCTCATCTGTATTTAAGTTCTTGAATACGTCGCTACGTACTGCCTCTGCACATGTAAAAAGTGAGAGTATGAGAATAGCCGGAATAAATGATAATCTCCAACAGGTTGTGTCTAAACCGCGTTTTGTAAATACAAGCTTCCAACTTCGCAACTTCTTTAGAATCACGAAGAATGATAGTACGAATCGTTACATAGATTTTTTGCTCATCACTACCTAGCTGGCCGTTTTTAAAGCAGCAACAGTAATTACACTATACAAAAATATATTTAAGTAGTCCTTTAACGTAGTCCGTAGTATGCCCATGACAGTGGTTTTGCCCAATACACGGAATCGAATTTGTCAGTGTGATATCCGACAACAAAACATATTTGGTAGTTCATTCAGTTACATAGCAGACTTTATTTGGAGCCTCAAAACACCAAGATCGATTTGGTAATCGTCTGCAAAAACAATATAACCATCTCAAAGTAACAACCCCCTACCACTGGACATTGTTTTCTCAGCCGGCAGCTTGTTTCCAGTAAAACAGAGTAAGTCAGTGTTCATGAATACATAGTTGCCGTAATGCGAGACAATTAACGTAGAACAATGGCCGCCAATTGCGAAGATTGCGCTGTGGCTTCGGTAACTAAAACGCACTTATTGGGAATAAACGGCAGTAGCGACCTGTCCTTTAGCGAATTACGACAAACACAGTATGCAGTCTGTATTAATCATTTTCCTCGTCTTAATTCTATTGGCAATGGCAATTTTCATCATCATAAAACGAATGGACTTCTGTTAGTTAGTAAATATATGACGGTTCCTCCGAATGTTGAGCCAACCTAAAGCCGCTGTAGTATATTTGTGCCATACAGATAATACCTAAGTAACATGTATAGCACTCCTCGGGAATTCAAATAGACCGAGGACACAGAAATCTACTGCGCTCGAAATTACGAGTTTCTTACAGACCGAAGTTGGTTTTATGAACTGCACTACAAACACTTTGTGCAGCGTTACCATCATTAGCGTGGTACTAGTTCTGAGATAACGTACTCGCCGAATCGTACAGGCTAACAAATACACCAGAGCGTAGGACCCATAATTCGATAATATAATGAGTCACACTGACGTCACGAATTCCTTAAAATGTTGAGCTTTGTGGCTCTCTTAACGCCACCGCGGTTGCTATTGACGAGACTTGGGACCGGCATATGGTGTAAATTGTTTGGAAGGAGTGTGAATCTGAGGAGGCGGAGCATTTGTCATTCTTCTACTATGTATTGACGCTGCTCCATAAAAAAAGAGAACACTAAACATTATGCTAACGATGAATTAGTGCAACATATTAATACCGACAATGCTGACGTTCAGTTTGAACAGAACAAACCAAGTAGTGAATAGGGAATTAAAGTTGAGGGTAAGTAGAGGTAGCTGGAGGGTTAACGCATCATGAAGCAGTCAAGACACACGACAAACGTACCACGATACTTCAGAGGATGAATGCGCCAATGAACTAGTATGAAATGCACAGTGAACGGAAACAGACGTCTTTATCAAATCTCTGAGGTTAAGAATTTACGCTTTGGGGTAAAGTACAATGGAATGCGATGCAGACGGAACAGGAAGATGTACACGTAAGGTCAGCTTTGATAGAGCTGTGGTCACACTGAGAATGTGCTAGAGCGTGCATCAGAACGTGCTGCCTCATGATGAGTTAGTATAAGACAAGCAATAGTACCTGTGGGCTAACATGATAGGAGGACCGTTTAATACTCCCTGCTTAACTCGAAGAACGGTTCAGGTTAAGGAGATCCAACACTCAACATCCCACAGTTCATTTGCAAACGTCTTGGATTTAGCATGGAACCAAGTGTTGCAGGAGGTTCGAATGAACCAACTACAACAAAAGTGCAAGAGACTATACGGAACACGACTCTTGCTAGAACGTACGTTGAAAAGTAAACACAGTCCATATGGTGGAACAATTCTGCAGGCAACACGGTCTTTTTGCGTGATAAACCGGAACAAACGGGAATTGGGACGTGCGAGAGGCAGGGCATACGTCAGACTTGAGTGCATATTGAGCAGTTAAATATACCAAACATATAGCATAGTAATTCCATTGGTTTATAACCAATAAGTGACCACAATGAATGCAACATTCAGTGTGAGAAAGACTGGCTGAGTCAACAATACTGTTCGACCTATAGTTCATTTCGCGCCTCCTGGTTGGTTACGTCCTCTTTCTCTTATTCGTTCGCAGCTATTGCCAGCCCTATTCAAGTGCTCGTTGTGCCGTCGGCCTAATGTTCATAAGTCGTTTGCTGCTTTAACTACAAGTGGGAAACTAATTTCTGTTAACGAAGAAGAAACAATTGTCGAACGCGAGTATTTTCATTATAAAATCGGCGATAGTCATAGAAAATCAAAGCATGGCCCGAACTGGTATTTGTTCTATCGAATCGCATTAAATTAATACAGCCAATAAACCTATGATTTTTTTCCCGATCATCTGTGAA
This sequence comes from Paragonimus skrjabini miyazakii, assembly GCA_014338405.1. Lineage (NCBI taxonomy): Eukaryota > Metazoa > Platyhelminthes > Trematoda > Plagiorchiida > Troglotrematidae > Paragonimus > Paragonimus skrjabini miyazakii. The sequence goes on along the minus strand of JTDE01001481.1, from coordinate 71,868 downwards.
GATACAATGTACAATTTTGTGATAAATTTTAGTCACATGTACACACAAAAGCAAATGTGGAAACACAATCAGAAATTCAACACAGCAGAGATGATCAGCTTACAAAGCCTCATTGATGGCTGTACGAGTGGGCGACGCAGATTTATTAATTGCAGGACGATGTTTACTCGGACTCTGTCGACGACGTCGAAATGCATTTGTAATACGTTCGAGGACAGACGGCTGAGCTTGAGCATCGATGCGACGCTGTAATCGAACGAGGTAATTGGAGGCCGTTTGCTGATCACCAAAACGTAACCAGAAGACATCTGCATGTGATTTTCGAAACTGAAAATAGCAATGTATCCAAAACGACTGGCGTTTGATATGACAAACAGGCGACATGACTAACAAGAAACACTGTCTGCCAGAACATTTAGATCGGCTCCCAAAAATGAGATCGGTATGGAGTTGGACAATCATGTCGTAGCAGTGAATTATTTATAAGCAAAACGTGCTTAAATTTATTGGGGGGAAAACAACGGGATAACGTGAATACTAAAGTTTGGAAAGACCAATACATCTAGTTATCCTGGAAGTTGCTACATTTCGCATTTCTAAAATCTCAACTTTCATTGCAGGTCAGCAGCAGTCCAGTGTTATGCATCGGTATGCTAGCTGCAGTTTTGGGTTTCTTTCTGCGTACGTGAAAAATAGTTTTTTCCACATTTTCCACACACCTTAGCCGTAGAATGCAACAATAGAAGAAACCATCTCCGATTTTATACAGTCTTTGATTTTGATCTCAGGAATCAAGCGAGTGATGTTGATTAGAAATATACAAACAACTTTCAACGATGAAACTAATAAACGGTTCAAAACTGACTCGTATGATTCGGAAATGTGAATATCGTAATGAATGTTCTGGTAGAAGATAGTCTCAAAAGAACACGTATTAACTCGGTACAACTTGGCGTTCCACTCAAAACCGTGTGAAATCACTTAAAATTGGAAAAGGAAGGCTGGCCAGTTGTCATTGTATGAACCGAACATCTAAATGTGCATACGTTTAAGGATATGCGCTTCATAGCTACCGTGAAATGGATATTAATCACCTCTGTCACGTATTTTCAGTTGTGAGAAAGAATGAATACCGCGCAACCGAAGAAACCCTGCACCTGTATAAACACACATGCGTTTCTGGCGAAAGTGCATTCAGCATAATAGTGCTTAGCTTGTGCAAATATATTAAAGTTCAGTCTGATCGTATTTCTTCAAATTCGACCATTCGAAGGTGTAGGAACATTCAACATCATTTAATGGGCTACGTATTCATTCAAATTAGATGTTGTCGGTCAGCTGCGAAGCATTTTGCATCCAGAACCAAATTAAAAAATAACATCGAAAATCGCGGTAGGTTGGTAGCAGTAAACTCTGATTGCACATGGTTTCGGATTCCAGCCCAATTACTGTAACCGCATCCATATGCGTTTCGGTGGTTTGGCAGAGTCTAGCCTATGTGACGAACGTCATGTGATAGAAAAGTGGAACATTTTGGACTCGAATATCCTTTGATTAAGGCTTATAACTGATGCAAACCCTAATCAAATTGGGGGGGTGAAAATCCGTAAATTATGCATATCAATAACATGCACTTAAACACAATGTTGGTTACCTCACATCTGTGCATATGAGAGAGTCACTGATCTTGATTACACACTGCTTATTACAGCGTTATTAGTCAGATACGAAGATCGTTCAAATGAAGGAGACTTCAAAACATTCATTATTCTAGTCAGGGTAACACTCCAACTGCTCGAGTGTTGCTTCGATCCTAACCCAGTTTGAACACAAGTGTACAAAGCGGCAAACGTTAGGGTAAAATTTGTAGACCGTCATTGGAATTTATATAATGGGACAACTACGATTCTCGACAACCTCAACCTTACTAGTCGCTGACAACGCATATGTTTCACAAGGCGCGGGTAATGCTATGAAAATACCAGTAACCAAAAGGATATTTGATACAATCCAATCGTCACATGTGTAAGCTTAATTCGCATATCACATAGACGTCTTTAGGTGGTATCTCATTAATTTCACGCGTGACAGAAACGGGATATGTAGAAACAGTCGACAAATCAAAGGACCGAGAGGCAGTCTAAGAGTTGAACAAGTTCATCAATCTCAAAAAACATGTTACAAAAATTGAGAATCAACTAAATCCTAGTCGTGGCAACAATATGCACCATTCACGATGAGTTCTAACAATAGTGAACATCCAGTCCAGTGCCCCTGTTCATAAGGGTCTAGCCGAAAAGTCCACGTGAACACGAAGGCTGCGATCAATTATGAGTGGTGTTCAATTTAAAACAATCAACCACTGGACGCTTACATCAAGTACACACTTCATTTTTCGTCGTGGATCCATCTGCCTGTCGTTAATTATTTGATTTAACAGCTTTATCAGATGTGCCGTGTTTCCGAGCGAGGCCAAACGCTGCGGGTCAATGTCCGACTGTAGAAAACCCAAAAACAGATATAATTGTTAGGCATCATATAAGGTTAAACGGAGAACCGAACAAACCAATTCAATGATCGAGATCCGAAAATCATTAAGCAATAGCAAAGTAATTAGGAGAAAATTGGTGCTTCGTTCATATAGTAACTATACACAACTACCACCTATCTACCGTATAACTCATTAACCATACATGTGAATTAATGTAGATATATATACTGCGCAAATGAAACCATCATGACAGTTTTTGGAGACCTGCGTTAGACAATGTAATGAATGTGGTGCTAAGCACATCGGGTCAGAATTAGAGTAACGTTTCCGCATACAACGATTTCTTTTATAACGACAGTTCTTGTAGATATGATGTACAGTCTACGGGAAAGCAGAGTAATGAAAGACCAACTCACTAATCGTTACAGTTACTGGTTTTTCAATGTGTACTTTTACTAGGGCACCTGACAATCCAATTATGCCATATATGAGTGGCGCAGTGGTCAACACGGTTGCCTCAAAAAGACGTGGCCAAAGGTCTAATAACGATTGTGGCAAGAACATGTTCAACTGACGAGCTCGAACGAAAGCGAAGTTCAAGTACAATTCTTTTTTCTTTGAAAGGGACAGCTGAAAATTCCATGAAAATACGAAATTAACTGTCGCTAAAGATTCCCGAGCTCCAGTATGGTTTCACTGCGCACTCAAGAGAAACGCCCGTTAATTAATTAACAACTGAAGTCTACGTGACAAAAGCAAAGTAAAGGTGCAACAGAAAAATACAGCTCATTAGGTGACCACTATAACAAAAGACTAGAAATCATCGTATAAATCATCCACCCTCTCTCTATAACGATCAACTTTCGTGTTCTTTAACGATGGTTGCAATAAGGAGAGCACTGGAAATACAATTAGCGAAGTAGTTTAAACTTTACTAGAACTTCTTTCTGATTACATTGACTGAGGATGAACACGTTATGATCAAAACCACGGACTACCTAGCTGAAGACGTTCACATGCGGGAAAATGGACAAAAGTAAGATCTCACAAAGAGCACCCTGCGTTCACGTGCTCAACGATGAGTTTATATGAGGCCAATCCAGAAAGCACATCGTTCTTTTTGTATTAGCACAATCACTCGTGGTGAATTCCTCCTAGAAGATGTAATCCAAAACGACCGTAAACTATAAGAGTTCGTGGTTGACTGAACTAGATAGTATGATGGGGGTGAACTGGAGCGGTTTCTTGATTGAAGAAAATTCAGCCAATCAGTGTTTGCGCGCAAACTGCTACAGACGGAATTATGGTCAAATCGGCGCCAATCCATCATAAACGGCGATCAGCTGCTGTTGAAAGTGTATTTGTTTCAAACAGTCAAGTTGCTAGATTTCTGGCTGTACCTATTCGAAAATGACCACCTCCGGGTGGTTCCGGAGGACGTGACTGAAGTGATCAAAATCAAAATTTACTTTGAGAGGCTCGCAGCCTGTCAGACGTTAGTGAAGGGTAAGTCAAATATGGTGCTTGACGTAGTGAAGAGGTTCAACAAAGTCGGGCTGGGCAGTTTTGAACGGGATCGCATTTGACAACCCGGACGACTACCAGGACACGGCAACGTGGTAGTTCTAAGTAGCCCGGTTTGGACAGGCAGCAAATCCATTTGCTACTAGTCAAAAAGGACTGTTGGACTAAAAATTCAAAGGGAACAGTTGACAGCGATTTCTTGAAAAAAAGTCCATAATCGAACCCGTAATGCCTAGATCAAGCCAAAGATGAACACTGACAAGCTCACAAATGCGATGCCAGAGCTAGGTGTAATGTCCGTGGCCTCAGTAGATAAAAACATCACAGAAACTGCAGATGACAATAAAGCTGACAAAAGCGAATATATCACCATCCACAGTAGTACAACGGAAGAGCAGCAAATGAGAAAACTGTTTCAGCTACGGAAGCAAAGGGTACCGGTAGAGTGAGCGTTCACTTGAACGATCTAATGAGTTTAGAAATTGTCTGACGACTGCTTTCCGTTGGGCAGGTTGAACAGTAACGTGAGCGAAAAATATGTGTTGACATCAACAGGGGATTGGAACAGTGCTTGATCAATAAGGGGCAGTTGTTTCGTGGATTCCTAGAAAAATAAAACTTATACCTGATATCAGTGATAGTCTGAGCGGTTGGAGGCTATATTCTGCCAGTTAACGAAGTAAAAGAACCAACAAATGTAGCTGACTATCGGTGCAACTTCGAAGATGATACAAGTGACCCTTGACAAGGATTCATTAGTTGAGAGAACCTCGAGGATCCGTCGGCCAAGCACGGTTCCTTGACATTCACAGAACATCCACATACTTACGTCAACTAAGCAAGTGAGTCAAAGACCCCGCCCACACCACCTGTTTAACCGTCTAGAAATACGCCGAGCTATCTAGTAACGATGAGGACCCATACAGTCCTTGTGGCTGAATCGCACACGAAATTCAAGTATCTATAACAATCCGGTTGCATTGTTCGCACGGACGGTCGGTTCGAAGAGAACGTGGGAAGATGGATGATCAACGTTACAGACATCAATCCATCAATGGTTCACATTGATGCTTAACTGCCACACAACCATGAAGAAGAAAACAAACCCCGTACAGAAAAAGGAAAAAAACAAGGGAACGGGAAGTAACCTAACTACTAAAAACAGCTACTTCTATATTCAAACATTCAGCATCAAAGTGCCCATATCTCGAAAACAAACAGTCGAGCCATAAGTGAAAGTAAGGTGTCATCAGCAAAACACCTTCTTTACAACTTTCACGGCCCCACGTCATTAAATGCATTCATTGCACAGACCATTCAGACAAATAACGACAACATTCACGCCACTGAGCTCGGAAAGCAGCCACCTAATCTAACGTCTCCAGCCATCGAATCTGGGAGTCGCCGGGAGACGAGCCGGATCTACAATGGACAATCAATTCGTGAACGACTTCATTTCTCTAAGCAAGATCATCAACTGTCCACCTCGCATCTCACTACAGTCGGTCGCAGTGTCGGCAGAGTCCTCGGTGTGGCAGACGACTAGCTGGCTAAGGATATCCTTGGTACATTACCCGTCTACGTCTGTTAAAAGGTAGTGACAAACAGTGCTAAACGCCCGCTTCATAACCTCTTCGTTAATTAATCACTGGTGCCACCCGATAGGATCGATCGAACGCAAACATCCATGGCCAAATATCATGGGCGGCCAAGTTTCGTAAACATAAAGTAATACAGCCCTGATTGTCACCTTATATTTGCGACCCTTAAGTTTCAGAAAGATGCCTCTGTCAACACGTGTCCGCCCTAGCCTTAGAGATAAGCGATTCTCTTTTATTCCCTAAACCGTCATCCTTTATGCAGCTTCCTAAATACACAAGCTGGTGAACAACCCCCATAACTTCATTATCCAACATTACATCTACGTAATCACAACAATCTTACAGAAATACTTTGCATTTTGAGGCTGCAAATCGCATTCTGAAATATCTGGCAGGGCGCGAAAGAGCTTCTAGCATTGATTGTTGTACTTGAAAAATACCAAACAGCAACACATTGTCGTTAGTATAAACAAGGTCAATCAATTTTCCATCAGGTAAGAGGTCCACGCCGGCGTCTTGTGACTGCCGGCGACATTCACCCGTTACTTCGTCTGACAAAAATAAACAAAAATGGCGAAAGTGGGCAGCCTTGATGAACGTCGCCGTTGGTACTATAACTGTCGGATAGTTCACCGTAAACCCTAACTAAAGTATGGAGGTAAAGCTGGATGCAGCAATATCGAAGAAGTCAAGTCTACAACTCGTCGGTATCGTTGCGGGAAATTCTGAATGTCGAAGGGGACACAGAGAACACAGCTGTACCAGTACCTTCACTCATTGCTAGTTCCCATAATTAGAAAAAGAGGAAGCTGTTCACGATATTCGATGCACGCCTTAGTTACTTGGATGTCGCAATCTAATTCGCAGACTGTGAGAAAACCACATCCACGGTAGGTGAAAATTCGTAACAGTTCATGTAAATCCTACTTTGTTTATCCGATACACCGTACTCATGGTGGCTCAATAGATGAGACAATTATAACATGTGGAGGTTATATTGTGCTGTATGGTAACACAGAGCTGGATTATTTGTTAAAAGGTTTCTCACAGAACATATGCATGTTTCCGGTTGTCACTTCTAGTTTCCGAAAGTCCAGAGCTTCTATTAACGTCGGTCTTTACGTCAGTTCTTATGATTCGCGCCATATTATCCACAAACGCGATTGTCACGGTCATCGATAGGCATGATCAAATTAAGCCGCCTACATAATCCGGAAGCAAAATCTACTTTGGCGACAAAGAATTTATCCACGGTAAAGAGACACACTTGGAACACGGAATAGCTGAGGAGAAAGAGGACTATCCCAACAGTGAGAACTGCTTGATTTGTAATCCGAAAGCATCAACTGTTGAAAAATCGGGGTTGAGATTGGATGTAACTGATTAGCAGCTCCAATGTTAATCCAAATTTAGCTAGCACCAAAGGTCATCCTACAATCTTTTGCTTGTGCCGCATGAGCAAGGTTAGTACCCAAACGTTCATGGTAACCAGTGCCTTAGAACAATTGTGAGCCAGGTACACTGATGGTGAGAAGATTGATTGTTCAGGAAAACGTCACAGACAATATATACCTCCACACCACCTCAAACGGAAACACTCACTTGAAAATGATTCTAAGCTATAACGGCCGATGCCAAGTTTATACATGTACTTGCCGTAATGTTGTCTTGCATTTTTCCAGGGTTATTTTAATACCTAAATACGGCCTCCGCCTGACTGCCCTCGAGTAGTACAGTGTAATCGCTCGTCCTTAGTATAGTACATTTTTAATAGATCCGCTGATTCAGTATCCGAATCCAGAAACAAAAATCGATTCATGCACTAGGAACTGGATATGTACGGGCTAATAATACTTCGTGAGAATAAGTCCCTAAGTTGTAATACCGTCTACTAAATGGTACCAAGACGATGTGCAAGAAACGGTCACAATCATTACGTGAACGTCCGATGGAACAGTTGTTCAATTCAACAATTTACACAAAACAGTACTGAATATTATAGTTACTCACAACTAGCAGGGGATTGAACGTGGCGTCACAACAGCCAATATGCCTGAAAACTGTGATAATGTTGAATCCTACCTGGGGGTTACAGGAAAGTCATTACGGGTAACTTCAGCCATGATAGAGCAATTCTATCAACAAGAAATTAATCGATAATGCTGAACACAACAATTGTCGACATCAAGTTAAATAAGTTAAGTTTGAAAAATACAATCCGAAAATGGATGTCACCAGTGATTTACGGTTCTTGATAGCACATTCGAACCATATTCCATCTTTATCATGAGGTTGACCTTAGCTGTGTTAATAGTGATCTGGCTGTGCAAAACAATACTTACTTTCTCAGTCAACTCAATAGAGGACATGATCGCTCTTAATGGAGGGTTGGGGGAGCTGCCTGAGGAAATTGTTACTATATTTCTGATGATGCGGTGCCACAGAGTTGATCAGTAACACCTGAAAGGTTCGAGCAGGTTGCCCTTCACGCTCATCCAAATTTCATTTACCAGGCCATTCGTTAATAGCCGCGTATATTAGGTCAGTGAGTTGACATATTAGTAACCAGCAGTTTGGCGCTCATAATACATGGCCTATCCAACTAACTTTAAGCAATTTCAAGATCGAAGGGAACGGATCTTTTTTTATTTCCACTAAAATAAAGTTCGCCTATCAACCCCAAGTTGCTCACCTACCGATGTCACCAGAGGCGTACAAACGAACGCAAACCTCGACAGTCTAAACAGACATGCTAAACTTTTTGTAGCCATGTTCGATCCGTGGCGACTAAATAAAGGTCGATGAAGAAAATACCTCAACTGACAGTACTTTGTATTGTCTGAGCCGATCGGGACATGGGCGAGTTATAAGATCGGCTCGTAGTCTGCATTAAAACAACTCGAACTAAACGAGGGCCGAGTTCACTTACGACCTCTACAATGCTGTATGGTAAAGACTTCTGGTTCACCTGGCAGTGTAGTGAGGAACGACACAATGAAAATCACGCACGCAATCGATAGCAAGCATCCTACCAAAGACCCACAAGCATTTAACCGAAGCGGTCGTATTTCACAGCTTTGCATAAATAAATACCGCTGAGGACCAGCGGTCGCACATCACTAGTATATTTCTATCAAGAAACGAAGAAAACTTGATTCCAAAAAAGTGAAAGTGGTAAACATCAGTTTAGGGTTGACTATTACAAAGACTTCACCGAGGTCGACTAATTTCAACCAGCCAAGGCATAGATGACTAGCAAGTTGCGCAGAAAAAACTGAGAGGTACATTGTATGAAGTCCAGTGACAGTAGATCTTAGCCGAAAAACCCGCAGTTTATGCTGTTTTCAGAGTAAACTAAAGTTCCAGCCTCACATCACAAGGTGGCCGCTGTCATATAACTCACACGAGCTGAATGTTGTCAGACTACCCAAACCTGGATAAGAACGGTCGCTGCAACCTGAACAGAACCCGCGACTCAGTATAGGCAGTAGGGCATCACTACCACTGAGCTGCCCAGGAGTCAACCTTCACGGAAGTGGTACTTAATCTTTCGCAATACAACAATTTTATGACAGATCCGGTTGAGGCAAAAAATAAGAGATTTGTACCCCAAACAGACAGTAGTGTTCAAAAGGCGGCAGGATTGTGCGCTTAGTGCAACTCTATAAAGCATGGACACTACCGCCCTGTAGTTGTATAAACCCCATTAACAATGACGTGAACTGCCATGCACTGAGTAGGACAGTATCAAAATCAATGTTTGCTAGAAAATAACAGTACGCAACTACGCGAAATTTAAAGAAATCCTTATGAGAGTTGGGAAAATATGTTCCATTGAAAGGAAATACATTGCTGGCACTGTGAATTATACTCGTTCGCTTACCTACATTGTGAAATCACACAACTGCATAAAAAGAAGATGGTTTCCACAAAATGTAGACGCAGTCTACTATATGTGATTATGACAGAAAGTACTGAAAACAACTAGTAAAACAGAGCACACAGTCAAGACTCCAAATAAATAAAAACGCAACGGAAATACTTTCCGAAACAAGAAAAAGGATAAGCTTACCGAGTGCAAAAAGGAAGGATTGCTGTCACCGACAGAATCAATCAGCCGAATGCTTTATCATTGACCATTTTCACATGAAAGTTGTGTCAACTTATTGCCCAGCTCTTACATTTCATTTACAGAGCTTGTTGTTTTTGGAATGTTTCATTTTGTCAAATAAGCAACCCAGATTGTTTCACAAAAGCTTGTAGTTTTGAACGGCTCGTCGCCTTATATACGCATGAACTCACATTACTGTGAGCAGAATAAACAGACGTTCGTTTTATTGTCACTTGGCCATCGTGGTCAACTAGGCCCACAAATAACATTCTCAGAAACAACAACTGAGATGTCAGACATATCAATATGAGATTGCAACTAATGACCGCGTCAACCGTGGAGACTACATACCACGCTTAAAGCTGGCAACGCGTATGAAAAGGATAAGTAAGTAAAGAAACCGGACCTGTGGAGTTTCGAGGGCAGAGGTACACGAAGTTGCACGCCAACGTCCTGTAAGTGTACTAACATTCGATCGACCGCCGGCAGGCTGCCGAGATTGATCGATATGTGCGCATGCCTGATGGGAGATAGTGTGAGGCAGGAAGTGTTCAGCGCTGTGACTACGACAGTGTTGACACAATGTGCGTCCGCTACCAGACGTACCCAGTGGAGTGGAGGCGAGCCAGTCAATTGTGGTCTTGTGAAAGCTGCTTGTAGTAACTGAACAGGAAGTACGACGGCCAACTTCTCTGCGGTTAGCCGATGCGATAGAAGGTACGCAAATCGGTAGTGGACAGTAGGATGATGCGGTTGCATGATTCAAAGAAGAGAGGCTGAGCGAATACGGTTGATTAGCCACGAATACCATTGAATTAGGTCTTGGAGCAGGATGTTGTAGTCTCAGAAAGTCGTTTAGCTAAAAATGAGTGGTGAACGAGACGGAACGAAATATTTTAAAGTTAACAACATAAAAAATTGAATCATACGAGGGAAGTGTCAGAGAACGTAGATACAGGCATAGCTGAGGTAGAGACAGAAGGTCACAAAGTAGTTGCGAATGGAAAAGCTACAATTGCTCCAAAAATACCTGACAGCTAGCAATACACCTATTAATCTGTCTGAATCAAACAACGATGCCGTTACAACCGTGAACGGCTCTAATAAGGTACACGCGGAATATATTAAGTGAAATCATGTGAACAAGAGTACGCAGCTAAACAGTGTTACTATGGAGAAATACCGGCAAACGTAAATCTGACCTTGAATCAGGATTGGATATAAATCGAGTAAAAAGAAATTGAAAAATAAAACTAAATGGTTCAGATAAAAATTTCGAGAATGAAAACAGCTTTCTTACACAAGTAAAAAGTACCAGAGGCAAAACGACAGTAAATACCTCAAAGATAGTGTCCCTTATGTCCAAATTTCATTCTCAGACTGATATTTCACTTCCTGTAAAGCGCACAGCCTATATAAAATAATTGTATACGAATAAGTGAAATGTGGCAAAACACACGAGGCGCAAATGGATTGTATGTAGTTTTCCTCAAAAACGCAAGCGGTGACTTTAGCTGAGCTGTCGCGGATATAATTAGCCGGTGTAGCACAACACCTGACTGCCGCAGAACCGTTAGCACCATGTTGGTATCACCTAAAGAAACAGACTAATTTCGGCAGAATTTTTTACGCCCCTGTGACAGCAGAAAAACTTTACGGATCAATATCAGTCCCGGCTCATCATTGATGTTCTAGCCTGCTTTATTCAACCAAATTTCTTTTCGATAGAAGGTAACCGGTTTTTATGAGTATAGCACAGGGATTTTGATTATATGGGAGAATATGACGATCAACTGTTCCCCCATATTCATGTCGAAGGGCATAGTATTGAAATAGTTCCTAATTTACATACAATAATGGTGAAACGACTTCAAAACTTGCTACGAATTCAGGCATTCCTGATGGCACAATCCTCTCCTGGTTTGCGTTTCACTTTGTTTGACTTTGCAAAGGATCGATTTCATTTTCGGGGCCCAACACTCAGAAACATCTCTCATCCAGTTGGTATAACACATGTTCTTTAACATTCGGTAACTTCCAACATATTCAAATTTCTCACTTGTAAAGGGGCAAACATTTGGCGGTTTTGTGAGGAATGTGCATAACTACGAATCGAGAACAAGGCTCTCTCTAGATATCAGTCTGTGAAACATTTGGATGTTACAATAAGCCATAACTTCAAATAGGTTCTGCACGTGCTTCGCTACAGGTAAAAGAATAGCATTCCATGTCTTACGACTAGTCTTTTGAAGCGCCAGGCGATCTAATCTGCAATTTCATGAATGCACGCACACTACCTTAGCGGCTATACTGTTCACCGACAATTTTTTCAAGGCATTTAGCCAAGAGTTTTAAACTTTGCTCTCGATCTGTGAGACGACAGCAATAGTTCGCCTTTCAATCTCAACGAATACACTGCTTTCGACGTCTTAAAAGCCTGTAAGTGGTTTCCTCTCCATATTTTGTTTGAGTGAAATAATCCATTCTATATCGATCTTTGTAAATGTACATCCACCTTTCTGAATGGATCCGGTCATATATTCCAGTCCACAACATCCCCAGGTTTCCGCTCACGTGTTGTGTGCACTTCTGCATGGTTTATGTGTGATCGGCGCCTTCTATCCGTGGAGTTTCCGTTTGTCAATCTTTGTCTGTTGGTCCGATTTCGTTGAGCGTTGGCTCGTCCGATCGCTCGTGTTGTGCTCCATCTATCTACTGTGAGCTTTGACTGTACTCCACGACCGTATCGAGATATTTCTCTGAGTGTTGGAATAATCGCGCTTCCGATTAGGTCGTCCATCCTATCTTGCCTGCCATATCTCACACGTTGGTCTGGTCCGGTCAAGCGATGACTCATCCGATTGCCCCTGTTGTTCGCCATTCGATTGTGGAGGGTTTGTGGACGTGCCTCTCCCCACGTTGAAATAACCCACCGAGTGTTTGAATACTCACACCTCTGGCCTGACAATCCACCACAATATGTTACGTAGCATGATTTCTACTTAACGACGAAGTTTTGGCCCAAGAATTGGTCGTGAGACTTGATCATATTGTCTGCTGAGCAATCAGCTAGGTAACTGCGGAAAATTCACGTCCTGAGGTGCATATGGTAAGTTCTTGAAACAGCTCCAATAAAAGCAGCAACAATACACCGAAGTACTTGAAATTACCTCCATATCACTTGTTGTGGCAATTAAGCTGTACGCTTTGTATAAAGTTCAAGATGGATGAAATAAAAGTGCAGTATTGCTGAAATTTCGGCTACCACAAGGAGCAACGTTGGAATGGCAGATGTCAACACTATGAAAATCGTACCGGCCGTTTCAAAACGTTTCAATTACGTAACTAAATGCACAGTAATTAAGCGCGAAGGTAGTCGGACTGGGTTCTAACTAGCCCTGGATCGCATTAATCATATCTACGGTACAACACGATGTAACTCAGATGCGCTTAGTGAATAATTGACAAACAACAGCGCTTCACGAGATCAGGCTTGGCCAAAAAAAAACGTCCCAACTATGGAATAGGTTGGAAAAGTCGAGCCCCTTTCTTCTCCTATGAAGAGCAAGGGGAACCTTATCGGTGTATTTGGGATATTCATGATTGACCAGCCCAGCTATGATCGCGTATGGCACCGGTAAAAAAGCAACCTTGTCGAATAATATTAGCATTCGGGAGTTAACGATGACACATCATATTTCAACCTAATCAACAGTCAAACTGAGTCCGTAAATATTAACAGTACACGCGGAAAATACGTATAAACACCGCCTGTGTAGATACTATAGACGAGTTAGAATTTCTTTGTTCTATGTTTGCCGTTTAAGGCCCACCGGATACGCACGCCTGATGAGTGACAACAACCATGATCCTGGCATTGTACTCCCGATGAATTTTACACGACGAAAGCACACTACTTGTATTACCAAGATAAGTAACAGCTGTTTCAAGTGCAAAATGTGATGAACAGCCACAAAGTATTCGAACCGTCCGTTATCTTGCTTGAGCAATAGCATGCGTCTCACACAGAATGCCTGAGTCGTTTACAGTTTCGAGGATAAGCAGTCCACATAACTGTTCAAGTTCCTGATTAAAATTTGTTACAGTTTTGGATTCCAAAAGTAAATCAGTGGCTTCAGATAACTGCAAAGAAAGAAACTCAACGGGGAATCAATTTCGCAGACCAGATAGGTCAGCCAGATTGGTTAGCCTCCATTGGCCGAGGAAATAAGATCTGGCGAAAAGACCGAGTGCACTGTGATATGGGAACCAGAATACAAAATGTTCGATGACTGGAAGTTCATCAAGAAGCTTCAACACAACTTTTAACATTTCGAGAAATGAATGGAATGTACAAGATGAATTATTTGGAAATAAAATCACCCAACCTGTTATAGCCATTTAAAAAAAGTAAAGTCCAACGAGCCTGTCTTGCCAGATGACAATCCAAATCAACAGACCAATGATACGTTATGATTTTCTTCAGATCGTTGAACATATTCAGCAGCCCAGCAGTGTGTACTAAACAGGCGACCACTGAAATGAACCACATTTTTATCACTAAACACGGTCCAAACCACATTTACTTGTTCTAAATATTAATCGCAATTTTTTATCCCATGATAGAGGCACTGCGCACGGCACAGCATTAAGACGGAAAAGGTTTATTACGCTAGTATTCTCCGAACGGAATTCGTTCACAGGCTTATAGTGAACAACTGTTGTGTGGTAAATTGAAGGCGTTATGTCTCTTTTCTCCAGCTTCTGGGTTGTAACTCATGGTGAAGAATTTCTGATTCTTTCAATCGATGAATGTGCTGCAAAACAGCCATACGTAATATATCACTTACTTGAGTGTAATTGATCGAGTTGTTAGCAATGTGTTATCACGCACCGAAAAATAAAGCCATACACTAACGGGAATGAAATTGATCGTGTTACTCGTTCAACCATATTCACCTTCGAGTTGTAGCGAAGCCAAGCATGTCGACATCTGTTACAAGTCGTAAGTCCAGCGACCTTGCCGAGACGATCGAATTTCAGTCGATTTCCACCTCGACACCTGGGGCCTAACGTTGACTGAACCAAAGACAAACAACGAATCCGGTCAGTTCACTCCGTAAAACCCACGGTTTGCCTAATATCGAGTATACGTAGACGAATGCGTCATGGTCACTGTGAGACCATTTGGACTACAGGCACTCATCATCATCATCATCACAACAGCCATGAGCCTGACCAAAAGGTACTGTGACTCGGGCCGCCGCTCACCTCAACAGTGACGTGGGATATCCTAGAAGAAAACGTTACTAAGAGGGTTGAACATTGGTAAAACAAGACTAAACGGAAGAACTAGAAATGGTATGGATACAGGTCCGCCATTGACTGCGACACATCGCCATCTCGGATAGCGTCTATAACCAGCGGTTTGAGTGATCACGAGGAACCCATCCAGGCAGGCGACACCTACCCACTCTGCTCAATGGAGCAGTCAAGGTCTTCATATTTTGTGACCACGTTGTTGTTTGACCACCACGCGGTTTTACCCAACTTTTGGTGGCCTCAGCATATAATGCCCGGTACGGTAAACGATCAGATGGCATACGGAGTACGTGACCCAACCATCGCAAGCTGTGCACTGTGAGTAGTTGACCAATTGATCGCGCATCCCGAACGT
>JTDE01001481.1:36493-51318 GCA_014338405.1 Paragonimus skrjabini miyazakii | reverse complement strand
ACCACTCTCCTACCTTATGGACTATTACCAGGACCAACAGAGGCCCGAGCAATAGTTCTCACGGGTATGGTTCAAAATTAAAAGTGATGGTGAAATTACCGGAATGAAGTATGGCACTTAGACGCCTGAATTAATTTGAGCAACATTTGATGAAGGTGTCCCTAAGTTCACTCGCTAATTTGTTCAGAATACAAAACAGCCGTTTGGGTTCCACAAAATTTGGAATCTAATTTTTCTCATTTAGCCTAATTAGACTGTCGATGAAAAACGAAACCGGGTGCAATCATACAGTACGTGAACTATAGGGGAAATGGTTCAGGTCAGTGTGGTTTAGATGAAGAAAAACGAATCGGAGCAACTTGGTCACAACAGTTCAAAGTATAATGCTCATCAGCTCACCTGAATAAAGTCTCAGTTTGGTCTCAGTGGTACGGGTAAACCTTGTCACATGGAGCGTAACACAACAAACACCGAAGGAATGCAACGAGGTCCATCGCAATTCACGTACGTAAACGATGCTGACTGCACCAAAAACTATGAGTCTGACTAATTCATCTGGTTATAGTTCTATCAAACCTACCCAAATTTAGCGGCAAGAAAGTATAATGTCCCCATTAGGCAGACGTTCGTACGCGTGCGTGTACACGTGCACGTGTGAAATCTCTCACAACAGTCGGTAGAGAGCATACGGAAGCTTGCACCACCCTGTACGACCAACTGACCACGGTTCTATTTATGGATCTTAGAACTGTCTCATAAGTAACCGTGCCTGCAAACTTTCCCGCCATTAATCAAATGTGAACGTGTGCGGATATAGTGGGGTCTATCATCCGAAGCTGAGATAGCTCAGTGATAACAACGTTGAGTACCGGATAAACGGTCATGTTCCGATCCAAAATTAGCACAACTGATTCTGCTTAGGTTTGAGCAGTCAGGTAATTTACAAGCGAGTGTGTCAAAGGCCGGCGATAAACGCCTTGTGAATAAAATCGAGGGGAAATTTACAGATTGGAGGAAGGTTGGAAAGCTTACGTACATCCGAATCCGTATAGGACGGTTCAGAAAAAAACAAGTTGGAAGATTGTTTCAGTTTCAAGATGTAGGTGATAAAAGGATTGTGAATGAAAAGCAGGAAATAATGGACGAAACCCCACCATTCCTTGTCAACCGTACACCAAGTGCACTGCAGCATACAACAACTGGCTTACATCACAGTAAAAGGTCGGGTATAAGTTCGCCCTACCACAATTATACTGATGGCAGTTATCAAATATGCACGACAAGTCTACACTTGAAATTAACTATCGACAATGCAGTAACGACAGATTCTGGTAGGCTGTTCTAGATTGGTTACGCACGGACGCCAAGTATTTTCCGCTGGTCAAAGGGCTCATTTGATAATGTGGCGTTAGCAAATTACCTTGGAGATGGTTAGCTTAGTAGGAGATGAACATAAAAAAACTCGTGATAGAAGCGATGTTCGGCAAGACTGTCCAACTTCATGTTCCGTCTAATATCGTGATTCATGTAGCCACTAAAAAGTTCGATGACAAGTGATTACTCATTATAATTTTTATAGACAATACGTTTGCGGATGAATCTACACCATTGAATGTAACATTTGAAGAACGGTAGGATCATGGAACTGACGCAATCTGTCCTACCGCATAACTTATGACGCGACGTCGTCTTCAAAATGCTTCACGAAAGAGTTCGAGCTTTGATTAAGTAGTTGTGGACGGAACCATTAAAATAGTGCATTAATTAATTTTCGAATTTTCGACAAATCCGACAGATTAGTTCCAAATATTGTCAAACAACAGTTCAGAACCGAGGAAAATATTATAAAACAATGATGTGCAACCCGTGGTATCACACATTGCAGTTGTATGCAAGAAAACTTAAAACAGAATGCGCCCTTGCTTGATTAGCCCTTCTACTGCGACTTGAATGACAAGCAAGCATTTGAATCAACCTTGGGAGGAAGATGGGCCTCAAGACGGATCAAAAGTCATACCAAACAATAAGGGATGAACTGACGGAACCAATCGTTTCATGGAATCGTTAACTTAGGCGATCGCTAATGGCCAAGAAACCTCTGATTTGAAGTGCAGACAAGGTAATTGAATTAAACCAAAACAGGTACGGTAGTGCATCAACGCCCAATATTTGTGCTAAGCTTCAATACAATCATACGGCCTCTAGTTTTCAGAGATAAAAGAGACAGAAGGGGTACAACACAGGAAACTAGACTCGAACATACAATTCAGGGTGGCTAAACCTTGCAAACAAACACCTGAGTTGCAGGTGAGGACAAGACGATATCCACGAGATACCTTCGCTGAGAGCAAGTAAAAAACCATCTTGCAATGCAACATGGAAAAGTCAGTATCCGTTAAACAAACATTCAGTAGTTACTGTTGGTAACCGTTAGCGAACCGCTCAAATGCGGTTTTAAAGATAGTTTATCTCTTCTCTCTCGTAAAATAACTTTGATTTTGTACACATGTAGCGTCCTAACCAAATTAAATTGTCGAAATTGAACGGGCACGTTGTTGTTGAGAAAGGACCCGCACGTGGAATTCATTGAGGTGAAAAAAACGTACGAAAAACAGTTGCAAGTGCTCACCCTTGTATACGGAGCGCAATTACACTGGACACAAGCCGATCCAGAAGAAAGTGGCCCGCTTGTTTGGATGGCATCACCTGTCAAGGATTGGACGTACTTGGCTAAATTGACCGGCGCTCTCAGGATAAAACCTATTGAGTCGCATAAGAGCAACTGTGTGAGTTGCTCTTTCCATTCACTGGAAGCTGAGTTAGTTCTGGTCGAATCATTTTCCACAACGGTAGGTGAACTATTTTGAATAGTCATCGTAGGAAACAGAATCGAAGCTGACATTTGAGAAAGCTAAAAATTAAGAAGAAAACATTTTCCATAGTTCAACAAACTGTAAATAGTTGCCGGTATGGTATGTGATCCGTGCAAGGGTTTTATAATCCAAAAAGCAAGCAACGCGCTAACAGACTACTTCGATGTAGACAGAAACATTGGGGGGTATTACTGAGGTACTGAAAAATACGCTGCAATTATATTTCGAGAAAAACAAACGGGTAACTTTCTCCAATTTCGATCCGCCAAGACGTTCGCTACGTATTGACTTACTACGTTTAAAACTGTTTCCAGTGTATCGCACTGCTGGGTATTCTTGGTTTTCATTGTCCAGTCAATAAGCGTTACATAATCGTCGGAAAGAGTTTGGGCTAAATGCGAGTGATTCCGTAGTACCCGTTGTAGCGAGGATACCAAGACCTGGAGACGCCCGTAGAGAAATGGAGGAAGCAACAATAAGGCCAGCTGTGAGGCCAGCGCCAACTCGTAGCTCCTTTCAGAAGGCCATTCTGAATGAGGCTGACCAGCGACTTCTACTGGAACGGAGGTCACCTTCGCCGCAAGTGGATCGCCGAAAAGATTTTGGTTGGATTTCGGTACATTACAGTCTGAGTCAACAGCCCTTTCGCCAGAACAACCGCTATGAAATGGATTCATCACAGAACTTGTGTGTGTCGGGCTCAGATCGACGGAGGATAGACTTTTAGTTATTACACTGAAAAGGTATGCAAAAATGGAAATGCATAGGTTACCAAGAGCAGATGATCGCTGTTATCCCAGGTAATCAATAGTAATTTTTAACTGAAAGAGTGTCTTTTAGATGAGATCCAATTGTGGAAAATCGAGGATTCGGCTGGATTCCAACAAACTACAGGAACAGCATGTCCAAACGTGGCAAGCGCTCTACCAACTGAGCTACAAAGCTACGCGGGGAGCTCGGAAGTTTCATATATGGACTCTGTTACTCACTCGTCCGATCGTCTTATGTAACCCACCAAATTATCCAGGGATCGACTGCCCCGCAGAATTTCTCACACAGTTCACACAGGAATCCAACAACGGCATTTTCCAGCATAGCAGTTGTATTATTAATAAGTAGTTTGGCAGATTTTATGAACTAGACATGATCATGTTGCATGCCGTTACAAACACCGGTTCGAATTCAGCCAAGGCCCTGATTTTTCACAATTGTGTCCCATCAAACTCACCAAATCTGCCAAACTACTCATTGGTGGAAGATTGTCACTGAGAAACAAGCTCAAAAACTCATGGAACATAAACGATCCACAAGTCACTATGAGGCATGATATACGAGGACGGACCTCAAAAGAAACTAGTTCTTCAGTTCGGTCAAAAGTATTGATGAAATATTACTTCCTGGATAAGTCAGAAATATAGGGAATTGCCGATTTCAGTTGAATACCAATGACACTATCTCCGCATTCGGTTGTACTCTACAATCAACACCTTTCGAAAAGAGGCACTAAACGCGAGTTTCGTCCTTGATGGAGCTCGTCGTAATGTGTGCATGCCTTTGTCACGACTGGAAATAGAACTCCGGCTACGCTTTCATGAAGGAGTCGTGTTGACCACTGCGTCAGTGACCTCATACTAGACATGACCGAATTACCGTACGTGAACAACCAGCAACTTTCGCTTGTGAGTACTGATCAGGTTGCCCGATCGCCTTGATAGGAGGCACGATTACCACCCATTAACTCCAATCGATGAATCTGCGATTGAGGTTTCTGGGTCAGATCGAAATCTCTAATTCCAATAAACCTGATCGGAAAGCTTGCGTGAATGCGAAAACTTCGATCAAATGTATGCAAGGTTTACTAGTAAAAGACATTGCTAAATAAGTGATAAATTAGATATTTTTGAATTGGTGATCATTAACTGAGAGCGAATTGCAGGGTAGCAGAAGCAAATGTAAATGACCAATTGTGGGTGATTTTCAATCTATATGAAAACCAAAATCCTCTACTACTCATCAGTAATCAAAATACTGCTCAACAATTTAATGACTTCTGTGATTTCAACCTGGAGAGAAGTCCTAGTCGAGAGGCCAACGAGTGGAGTCAACAGGACAATTAATATGTCTCCTCTAGAGACGATCGGGCAACTTGATCATTACTCACAAGCGAAAATGGTTGAACGTTCATATACGATAATTCGGTTGTGTCCAATGGGGGATTAGTGGAGCAGTGGTCAACATGATCACGTCATGAAAGAGTGGTCGCAATTCTAGTCCCGGCTGTGGCAAGGATATGTACTACTGACGAGCTCTAATGAGAGCGAAGCTCGAGTCAAGTAATCCTGTAGTTGTCACATTATGTTTTGACATCTTTTTTGATAGCATGGAAATAGTTGTCGATAACTGAAAATTACCAGGCACCTCTACAGTCTCCCACACAGATTAAAGGAATGTAGTCAATAATGATAGGAATCTCCCATTACCATCTTTGAAAGGAGCTGGAAAAAGGAGGTTCGGACTTGGAGCTTTATTATTATCAATACTTTGAGTTGTAAAGCCCCTTCGGTTTTCGATGGGAGACAATTGGGAATTGCATAAGTGATTACTTTACGTGATATGACGTTGATGAATTAGAGTAATAAGTCATTATGACTCGGATTCGTAGGCACTAAAAAACATTCTAAAGGTTGGTGTTCAAGATGATTTTGAACAATAAGAAAACGCAAACCACGTGACGTTCTTAGACGCAGTATTTTGTGGATTTCGATCAAACATGAGCAAACCTCCAGCTAGGACTAAGAAAAGACCAAGAAAGACTAAAAAAAATAGGCAAGAGAACGAACTACAAATTATTTCGTTGCAAGGACCCGAACATGGATGAGCCTTAGAAACAATTGCCTGGGTAACCACGATATCAGAATAAGTCAAATAAACGCTAGTTTGATACATGCCTTGCAGCCGGTCAGTGTCATTAGTGCAATCGTTGGTCACCGAAAAGAAAAACGAAGCAACAACGGGCCAACGCGTGGTTCAAACGACAGTCTTGTGTCGGTTCTAACTGAGAGCTATGTACACTATCTGACACCAAATCTAATCCGAAAGACAACGCTGAGCTAATGACGCATTGGCTAAAATATCACCAAGTGAGACAATGACGCGTTGGCCAAGATATCTCCTACGTCGTTCGCATTTACAACGTCTGTCTACCTTAATTTGAGATGCGTGACGCAAGCCCAAATGTCAGTCAAAAGGGATACCTGGGCTATGTGAATGCCTAAGCCTTCCGCCGAAATGTTTGTGTCGACCTAGGAAAAGAAGCTAGACCATGGCAAAAGGTGCCCCAAGAAGGCCTAGTGTAGCAGTCACTCTGGGCATGGGCAAAAGACTTTAGAATGATAAGCGCCCGCAGCCTGTCTTACCAGAACCCGTTGAACAAATAGCACATAGGTTGCTACTAGCAGGAACCTAAACGACAAATACGCTAAGTGCTATATCTAATATAATCTAGTGCCGGCAGTGACGAGGATATGCACTACTGACGAGCTCTAATGAGAGCGAAACTCGAGTCTAGTGCTTCTTTTCGAAATGGGCCTACTGCAAAGTCTTTGGGAATGCGACATCTGCGGTCAATTGTGGGTGATGTTCAATCTATATGATAATCTAATCTAACCGACAGCACTGGAACATAGGGCCACCTATGTGGACAAACAGCACTGAATAGACCATCAGAGTGTTATCAGCCCCGGATTCTAGTAACTGAAATGTGATAGGCTTCCCTTTGCAACGAAATCAGCGTTCGAGAGACGGTGATCTACTAAAAGGTACGAAAGATGAAACCATACATATCAATTCACACTCGGGGCACAATTGAAAGTGGGGACTGAGTGGTAAGACAGATTGTGATTAGCCATATCTGGTGTGGGATTTATGTAAATACTTGTTAGCAATGAGACTAGGTGATAAGGTAACAAATTGGTCATGGAATATGAAGCCCCTAATTGTTCCACTTAGTAGAATTGATAAGTGTCTCCTACCTGGTTAAGGACTTCGTGATCACTCAAATCGATGTCCAAGATGGCAGCACGTCGTATTCAGTGACTTGTCTGTATCCACAACATATCTACTTCTGTCTATATATCTTTTTCTATTTGCCTTTGTCTTTTTTGATACGTCTATTCTTCCTCTGGGATATACTACATCAACTTTGAAGTGAGCGGCGACCCGAACCACAATACCCTTTGGTTAGGTTCACGATCAATATACCTGGTTTGTTGACTGAATCCAAGGACTAAACCGGATAACGTAATGAAGGCAACAAAAGTAGTCCATTCACACCAATCCACCTTGCTGCACGCAACAGGCAGGATCACCCGAGCTAAAGATGATGGAACTAGGGGAATGCTAAGCAAGGAGAACAGTATAAGCATTCCGATGTACCAGACACCCAAGTTAAAAATTATCCGAGGGGTATGGAAGCTAATCAACCTTTATAGCGAAGAAGGCCGACAAACACACTGCAAGCCAACAGCTTCTAGATGCAAGGCACTACTTCTAATTCATACAAAATACAAACTACAACGGCTGTATGAGAGCGAATCTTGTTCAAAAATATCGATTTTTCATTCAGAGTCCCACTTTGGCGGTATCTGATTCACAGAACTCCCGCGTCTTCACGCTCGCTTCAATTTCATGTATGTACATGGGACTAATTTCCCCAATGTTACGGAAGCGAGTTTTGAGATCGCTGTCGCGTCCCCTTTTCGTCGTCCTTGAGGTTTCAATCGAACATTGAACTGTTGGAATCGTGCGCTTAACAATTCGCTCCACTAGCCGCGTTGAGTCATTTCCGAGAGTCGTAAAAATAACGACATCCGATGCGGCAGCTTGAATAAAAATCCAATTCCTAAATAACCGATAGAACCTATAACTGTCATACAGGTGTACGGTTATATGTAAACCAGCCCGAAAAAAAACTTAGCAGCATAAGCAACGGTCAATAAATAACGCATACAAATGCACGTGTAACTGCAACATAAGCGAAAAATAAATGACTAGGCATCCGAAACCAGAAACATGTTTCCATACGCCTAGATCCTCCATAAAGGCTGGAAGGAGGAAATAATTTCCACTATGACAAAGCACAGAAAACAAACTGGACAACGTACGTGAAGCACAAATACAAGTTTAGGGTTAATTAATAACGCATTCTCCATAATGCCAAGTAGCCATCTATTAGTGTTAAAACCTGCAGAAGTTACCAAGCAGGATTAGTAGAGCAAAATCTCAGGTTCAAGGTACCAACGATCTACCGACCGACTGAGTACACAAACAACGGGAAAAAGACGAAATAGGGCAGTCTGTAAATGGGTATTTAGCAGACGATCCATGACTCAACGTTAAAAGAATATAGGCTATATAAGAATGCATAAGACAGTGACTGGATGTAATGTGAGGACGCGAGAAAATCGTTTAATCATGATTATTTGGAATTTTGAACAGGACACCACATCATGCAGACCCTAGTGTAAAAGCAAACTCCACAGGTTAGGTTTATTCTAACCCGGTATCTCCACACAGAATTGTTTCATCATACGATCAAAGTCTCGTATCTCACGTGTTAGTGTTGTGTATTATAGGAGTATCGTCTACATATCAAAAAGGCGACCATGTTTTCCGTAGTACAACTGTCATGAGACATGAAATCCGGTGGTATCCAGATTAATTTAAAAAGACAGGTTATTGCTTGCAAGCGCTCCGTCTGAGATAGATATGAAACATAACTTTTAGCGCCGTGAACCCATATACGTTGCCCTATAAGCCAATGTCACACGAATCCTCTTGTTTGCGCGTCCGTTGTTGATCGCTGTTTCGGTAATCACATAACAAGATGCTCAGGTTTGAGTAAAACAATCGAAGGCTGGCTTCACGCTGGCGCTCAGAAGGTGTCCCTTTAGCTTAATTCGGTATCATATTGTAGGCCACTTTGAGAAGTAGAACTTTAAATGGTATCCGTCCTCTTGGAGCCAGGGGAGTTGGAGCAACCGTGTGGTACAGCAAGACGCTTTCCAGAACCTCCGCTATCGATTACCCCCGCCTATCCCTTAAAGATTTCAATACCACGCGTCTGAATACCTCAACGGAACGACCCCCTTGCCTACAGGATAGTGTTTAAGAGGGAGAGGACCTCACTTAATGGATATCGGTTGTCCGAGAGGAATTATCAAGAACAGGTGAAATGAACTAAGTGCTCTTGTTGCTAACCAAAGCCCCAGGGTAATCACAACAACCGAAAGGCGGACAAAACTGTCGGGAGTTAGATTCGAAAAGTAACCAGTGAATAATCAGGATCTCCGTTCACCTCCAGCAGACGTTGATGGTGACATGTATAGTGAAACGTCTAAGAATGGCAAAATGAACAGAGGGTCAGAGCGAGGAGAGTGCCTATCGAGTATGCAGCGGAACTTTCGTAGGTAAGTTAGCACCTACTGCGCGTAACTTCTGAGCAACGCCTTCAATTGATTAATCCTGAGGTGCCTAGGACGAAGGTAACAAACTAACTCGGCACGTAGTTCACCAGGTTCCACCATCCATATTCCCAATATAAGGCAGCCACCGGTGATGAATAACAAATCATATCATTCGTAGTTGTTGGAGATCACACTGCAATCACACAGTTGGTCAACATATGAGGCGTAAATGGACCGTCTACTGTAGTAGCTGATCGTTTGCGGTGGCCTCTCCGTTCATGGCATAAATCACAGAAAGAGTAAAGACTGTTTAAGAGAGCAGCTGGTGTACTTCTGGTTCAAAAGACATCGTGAAAATGATAGCGTCTTCCGGCCCACATGATTGCAGACGAAAATGCAACAACTTGTCCGATAGCCGTAGTTGAAATATACGGGATGCCGAACACAGATGAGGATTACAGTGCTTTCTCTATGGTTGATTAGCTGTGTACGCTGGGATACCTGACTGCAATACGAAATCAGTAGCCAGTGAATTGTAGTCCGTCGATGGTTTATTCTGTAAAACTTCTTGATGACAAAGGTGATGATTGATGTTTTGAACACTGTTCCGGTCAGTTACTGTTAAAGACCGCATAGGGTCCGCCGGTCGTTTTCACGATAAGGATAATTGTGTGATTGATTATGAATGTAACAACACTTCGTCGTACCTATAACAGCATCCCGTCAATTGCGTTTAAAGCTGTAAACATAACCAGTTTTTGAAAACAATCAGTCCAAGGAACCAACAGCTAGGTGGTGGGGGGTTGTTTTGACCTTGTTATGTATCATCAGCATCATGTATATTGGGGAATCGAATTCACAACCAGTAAACACGTATCAGAATGTAGTCCAAAAGCCTGTCAACTAGACCGCGGGACCGTGGTCACTTGGATTTCAGGAAGGTAAGTGAGTTATTCTCGATAGCTTCTGTACTACCTTTTCTCATAAACTGACGTCAACCAGCCGTTTCGTGATTGGTCAGCAAACGACCAAACATCCGCCACGGTCATAGAAGGGGTTAACAGTTTTTGCAAAAGGTGGCTCTTATAAGAATGCCTATAAGAAAAGAAAGCCCAGTAACTAGGGAAAGCAACACAACTAGTCGTTTCAACCTGGAGAAGGGTCTCATAATGGGTTTTAGGAGAAAATCTTTGGTTTCTATTGAAGAAACATTAGTCCTACTCTACTGTACCAGAAGACAGCATGTTAAACTAACAGCTGGCACTTCCATGTTTATTCGTTTTCGACTTCTAGTTGCTCCTCCTCAAATTGCCAGTCTCTTGCCTGTCATAATGTCTGATCTCTCGATCCATGACTGCCAACCAGTGGATCAATGGTTTGGTGTTTAAAATTAGTAACCTTTTCATGCGTGATCGGAAGTTGGAGAGCATCACATGCTTCACTTCCTCTCATTGTGCTATTCATATCAGCTATGAAAAGCATCTGCATGGGAAACATGCATTCTTGCATTTCGTTTCAAAGACCTTCATTCAACACGCGATATGAACTTAATAAATTTTCAACCATGTGCTACTTTGTGACATAATGGGTCATATATGAATTGTCAGATTCTTCCAACCTAAACTGAAGTACGTATGCCGATCAGAATCTGAATGTGTGACTGCATAAATGATAGGCAGCGTCGTTAGTACCGAACGCAAGCAAAAAATGCATAGCTCGAATGAGTCTACGAAAAAATAGAACACGGTAGTCAGTAACTTGCTCAAGAAAATGGGAATAATGAAGGAGCCGTTGTTAATGGATCACTAGATTTAAGACAGCTGTCGATCTGGTCCCAGCCATATCAGTGGACGAAATGGGTAAAATTGTCGTGCCTCATTTGGGGCAACGAAGGTCAGCGATAAGCAACCACAAACCTTAATCCGGCTTGCAGTTTGACAGCAAATTCCTCTGATTTCCGGAAAGGCAACAACTGTTGGATTTTTATATGAACTGACGGTGTTCAAGCAGCTGGCGGGGTGCGAAGATGTGATTAACGCAGCCATGAGAAGGGAAAAACCTACCTCGTTGGCAGGTTTTGTCCAGTCTAAGAAGTACACATGCTGTAAGCTGTTTCAACGCAATAGGAATCAGACCAATTCGTCGTTGTTTAGCACACCAAGCATGTGCGCACTTTTCGTAAATGGGGATGATGTTAGTCACTGCTCAGTCATTGGGAACGACTGCATAGATCCGGAGTTTCTGTACCACTGCCATCGGAATCTTGACTGAGGCTGGGCTCCTACTTACAAAAAACAGGAGGGAGTTTGTTTGGGCCAGGTGCCCTGTGACGTTTCAAGAACCTGAGTTCAAGTAAAACCTGATCCCAAGGACAGAAATGTTAGCAGACCGACGTGAACAGGAGGTGCCTACAAAAAGGAAAACAAGCCTTAATACGTAAGAGGCAGGAATGGAACCCAATTTCTAACGAAACCTTTCCATTTAAACGGTGTACAACATCAATGTGCTTAAATAACGCAAATGAATTACACAGACAGCTTCTCTGCGGCTTTCACTGCCTCGCTTCAGCAATTACGCACTGTTCAGAATAGCTGCTGATGTTTACAAGAAGGCTTAAGGTGGCCAAAAACTGACATGGTCAAGGGCTATGAAAGCCATGACCGGAAAAACCACCAAATGGCAGTGAATCACGGTTAATGGCAAGCTTGTAACGGCAATTTTGTTGTTTTTTTTTAGTTTTTCTTGAAGCATCATTGGTTACTGTTTTTTCTTTTGTTTTCTCAACTAGTATATTTTTACTTATTTATTGCTCCGCCGCACCCTGGATCGCTTTGATGACCAACAGTATGATACTCAC
Source organism: Paragonimus skrjabini miyazakii (assembly GCA_014338405.1). Taxonomy (NCBI): domain Eukaryota; kingdom Metazoa; phylum Platyhelminthes; class Trematoda; order Plagiorchiida; family Troglotrematidae; genus Paragonimus; species Paragonimus skrjabini miyazakii. The sequence continues at coordinate 39,124 of JTDE01001481.1, read as the reverse complement.
AGATAAAGCTCAAAGCTGAAAATAATGAAGATGAATTGCACCCACCTCTCAGACAACCGAACCAAACCACGATAACATTCGCATCACTTACCGCGAGTAGCTATCATCTGTTCCAAAGTCTCCAATCACACGTTGTGAATCACGATGGTCGCAGCCTTGGACACGAACGCAACCTTAAGATGGATATCTTTAATCCTCACTGTCAGATCTTATTGGCCCAACTATTACTTTACGCCAATCGTTCCAGCTTTTAAATACTATTACATTAGCCGGAAGTTGAAGTGCACTAACATCAGTGTCAGCTCCCTTCCGTCTCTTCTTCAATCTTTATTTCCCCTGTTATTCTGTTCCGTGTCCTATTTTCATATCGGTTCCATTATTTCTCACCCTCACCCTCTAACGATACCTCCTTCTGGAACACAGTTAACAAGGGATCAGTTCTTTAATGGCAGAATATCACCACCGGTACCACGTGCTGCTGGACGTATAACGCGATATGAAACCAAGCTCTTTTTCTTCAGCCATTCAACCGTAGTCATACTCAACAGTGTATCCATGAGGAAGTGATGTATGTTGAATTGCATTCCACAATTTAGTGCGTTTGTCTTTCCTAATCAAATGTCAGTCGGGTGACTGAACGAATCTACGTGTTTCATTTTTACGATCGAAATTTTCAAATTCGGCATTTTCAGTTTGAAAAGAACTATTATGGAACCTTAAAGACTTACCTTTGGGAACATCGAAGTTTCCCTCAACACTTGATGAGAACCAAAAAATGTTGTCGGAGCGCTACCTAGTTTCGTTTTCGATTTCTGAACGGCCGATGCTACGAAATATGACTGAAATTTCCCGAACTCAGTTGAAGAAAATATTTTTTCAAGGGCTTTACGAAAAACTAATCTTCACCTTAAAGGTGTACTTAGCTCTATTGAAAGCTCTAGCTGTGAAAAAGGTGTTCTTTGCAGAGAAGCCAACGTCCATCTTTCCGTGTCTGTTGGGGGGTAATTTAAATCCAATGTTGACAAGACAGACAATGGGGGTCTCATAGGAAATCTCACCGTTCACGGACCTCCCTAACGATTACTCCACCATTAGACAGAAACAGTGCCCGTCGTCAAAAATTAAACCAGTATTACAAATCTCCGCACCTCATGGACTCTCCCAAACTTGCTCTAAGTTCTTTCGTTTTCTCGAACTTCTCAGTACCTTAAAAAAAAATTTCCATTTTATCCAAACGGCCCAAATCATTGTAAAATTTTTAACAGAACAACCGGTAATCAGCGCGGATACTACGAAACAAACTAGAGTTACATGAAACAAAGACTAAATATAAAATACAGCTATGGAGACTGCTCATAGCCAGAGACTGGAAACACATTACAACTGCCGAATCACAAATGGAAACGTAATTCAAACGAAAGATGATAAATACGCTAACAAACTGAACTGACCGGAACGGTACAGTTCACATTCGCTTACTCAACGGACTGACTGGAAAACGCGACCGGGTGAACGGGTTGGAATAGAGACTGGGTAGTTCGATCCTCTCTGTTGAGATCAATCGAACCTGTCGCATGCGACAATGCGTTGCTTGTTATGCTAGCCTGTACACAATAAATACAATGAGCCAGACAAAAACATGCCATAGGTTAAAAAAATAACAATCCAAGCGAACGCACGCATGCAACGGAAATTGATGAACAAAAAACGGAGAAAATTTGTGGGGTTCCATAAAAGCCAGCGGAATGATAGTAACCATATGTACTCGAAATCACAGGAACATCCCTGCCCACAGAGAATGCTGCTGTGGTCAGCTTTATCACAAACCTGGTTGTAAACAGCTGTTGAAAGCGATCATCCAAATGAACGTTACACACAACGAAAGATCTGAGCGTTTAACCGTTAACGGCTAAATCGATCGTGTGTCTGCGATAGCGTTTATTAGTAGCAATTCCAAACTCTTATTAAAAAAAAGTCAATAATCACAATGTGCTCACCAAAACTATACAAGAAAAATGCTATCAGATGACAAATTTGGCTGTGAATCGGTTATTTGGACCCAGGAAACGGAGATTTTCGTGGGTAGCTTTCGATCTGCACAAAATTGAACCGACTCTCAGAGTACGACGAAATGATACTTGCTGTCATTTGGATGCTCAAACAAAAACAACTAGGGGTGTTCAATCCTATTAATTTTCACTGCTGGATGGAACAGCGGCTTCGGCTGCAGCTTAATCTGACCAAACGCATGAGTGTTTATGCGCGCATGCACACATGTGCACCTACGCGAATGTTACAGAGGTAAACAATCAAGATGCAACAGTTTAATCGTATGAATATTTCTACCGGAGAACAAGAGCGAGATAATGAGTCGAGGGTTGCCGACCGGGGGGTGGAGTGGGATCCTAAAAAGAGTTTACATCAAGATTATTGGAGAATATTACGCGGGCGGTTCCGATAAATGTAGATCCACAGACACTACATATATATAACATAAGTGTCCTCTATAAACCACACAAATCGGTAAAGGGGAAAGGTAGAGCGTGAGTAAAACGATCGTAAATTGATGTAATAACAAACACGAAGTTGAAAACAAGTTAAGCGGAGCAACTACGGTTTGTAAAACCGTAG
>JTDE01001481.1:16940-30034 GCA_014338405.1 Paragonimus skrjabini miyazakii | reverse complement strand
GCTCTTTGTTTAACGGTATCTTTTCTAACACCCTTCTTCCTGATACGGAAGACAGCAGTGCCGCAACTATGAAAATAGTTCTGCTGTGTTCATTGGATCGTGCCTCACTACCTAAGCACTCCTACGCGGTCAGTAGTGCGACATACAATCCTATGAGTGTAACTGCTTTTCGTCTGACTGCTCTCCTTTGGCCTATCTGACAAGGTTGCACCTGGAAGGACCAGAGTCCTAGTCAGCATAGCCCGCCGGATAAAAACAGTATACAAACCCGACCACCCCGCCAAGGTAGCAGTATACGTCGGGAACTTAGTGATGAGTGGTACTACAATACTGAACTCATTGGACTCTTTAAACTCACCTTCCAAAGCCTCATCCACAACAACAATGGACAGGAAGCGGGAAATCGAACATCCCTGGAAAACACCACTAGCAGTGATGGATGCCTGAGACAACTGTCCGTAAATTCTAACCTTGCTTGCAGAGTAAGCGTACCAAGATCTTAACAGATCAAAGCATTTCTGTGAAATTATTTAGAGAGACAGCACCATTGAACGTAACGATCAGTCGAATAAAAGGCTGCCTTCAGGCTGTAAAGACCACGACCTTCGGTCGCCAATAATAGCGCCGATGTTCCAAGACTCGCCTCAAAACAAAAGTTATGGATAGTGTACCCTCGACTGCATCGGAATTTTGTCTGTTCGTCACGATCGTGACTTTTCATGGGTTTAGAGACCCGACGAAAAACAAAGCCGGTGAGTGGGTTGGATGTAATAGGTGCTAAACAGATGTATCTGTGGTTGTCGTATATACTGCGGGTCCCTTTATGTGAACAGGAATATCGATTAGTAAGCAGCAATCGCGGAATGCCTCTTCAGTTTACCAAACGATCCGAGAAAGCGTTGTCAGTTTCAGAATAATCTCTCTCTGTCGTTCCTGAAAAAGGTACCTCACACAGCAGCCTTGTTATGCTTTAATAACGTAAGCTTCAGAACTAGCTCCATCTGTGACGGATAACCGTCTGAAACGTAGTAACTGACCACTTGGGTTAAGTTGTCCGTGTTTTCCGATTGGAGCTAGCTGATCTGTTTTTCAAAACGGTTAACCCAGAAAGTCGACGAGACCGAATGGTGATAAGAGGACCGTCGTTCTCAGAACGGTTTTGCTTACAAAGTCTCGACGGCAAACACATCCGACGATCAGGATAAATAACACTGTGCTATACCCAGACGGAAATGCAATCCCTAGCTCTTTTGACTGTTCGACCAAATGATGCTCACAATTTTGGCCAGTTTGTAACTGAAGTCCTGACGGTAGTCATCCTACTTAGAACCAGGTGGAATAAATCGAAGCCTGTTTATAAGTTTCATCGACATGACGTAAATTCAAGTTTGTGGCAGTTGCTCAGCCACTCCGGAGCATACCTCCCTTGCACAACAAGACTCCATAGCTGCTGCAATTTGTTCCCAGTATTTATTAGGTTTTCTCACCTGAATCGAACTGGATAATTTGTTCCCCAGTACCTCTTGGTAAGCGTTCCTTACTATTTTCATTCGAACACCAGCTAATTATTTTGCTTTTACGAGAATACTATCATTAAGTAAACGATGGAACAGAATGGGCAAGCACAACATAATGACACGAATCCACAGGGATCCCCGTAAATACATTACGGTCTCTAACAAAAGGCCGACACCCATAAACTGATCATCATCATTATCATAGAACCACTGAACCCATGATAATACTCCCATATAAATAAATTAAAGCATCATCTGGATGTTTGAGGTAAACAGCGTCTCTGCCTAAATCCTGAGAGTGCATTTGACACCTTCAAAGACCCATTGATTTCATCATGCTTGAGAAAAGTGACAAAACCTAATAACGTATAGCGTCATTTTCAAATGAAAAAGTTATGTTCGTAATAAGGGTTGTAAGGACATCTTGATCGTAGTAGGTCGTCACACTAGTTCACATGTGTGCCCAACAGTTCGTTCCAGGTATGTCTTCAATCAAATATGCACAAGGCATCATTCTACGGGAGTCTATTAAATCACCCACATTCAGACCGCAATTTACAAATTGTAGGACCTGTAATACCTCCCACTGGTGATATCGCCCACTATGATATGGGATCCAATAAATATAGGTAGTGTGACTCAAGTGACAATGTTTTGAGTTCCCAGAGTGGCTTCGCAGCTCATATGATAAGAGTACCTGCAGCGTAAAAGAACGCCGTTTATGCAGTTGTCTGAGTCTGGCTGGAGCCCTTAATTTTACAAATTGATATCTTCCAAAAAAGTTCCTTGCTGACGCCTCTTATTCTTTCATTTACGTTTGTATGATCAATCAATCTGGTTTGTAGCTTTAGATCAACGTATGAAGCGCCAACTATACGATACTTTGCTCACACTTTATATGACAAAATTAAAATGTCTACCATGTAATATTTTGGCCTAACGACAGTGCAGGCAGGGGATGTTATTTTCTAACAACTGTTAGTTGATTTGATGGTATCGTCTATATAACAACGTCGAATTTTCACCTGTTGGATGAACAGAACAACAACTTGACCTGACTTGACTTCAACCTATTGAATCCAAAACGGAACACAAAGGATGTGAGATTGACAGTAGACATTTACAAAAATGAACACAGACATTCATCACGAGCACATGCACATATACCATCGTATTCTGACCAAATTGTCACAGATAACTTAATAAGACAAAATTAACTTACAGATTCTGTTATTAATGCAGTGAAAGGAGTATGTCCGGAATTTCTTTTGTAAAACTGTGGATCTGGTGAAATCGGTTTGTAGTCACCATCTGAAAACAAAAAAGGAAAATACAATAGAAGTCTACGTAATGAGCTACCCGCGCCCACCCCGTTATATTGGGTAGTGCCAAAAAATCTCCCGTAATTACATATTTTGTTTACATGACATTGGAGATCGTCCATTGCCCAGTCACAGTCGCAGATGTATGAATGATATGCTGGATGGTGGGAGACAAAATTCAGTAGTAAATGCGTAAGCCCCCGAGGTTTTAATATTAACCAGCGAACTGATTTAACCAATGGACAACAACATTGACACATGTGTTACTAACCTAAACCTAGATTTACAGATTGAAAGGCTTCCAAAAAGTAAAACTCCTAATTCGAGAAAGCTCAGTGATACTGTGGTCAACCACTAAGCACATGGTCACGGACAGTCCAGACAGTCCTGATCATCTGAATATGAATAATCTGAAGCCATGCAGATGACATGTTAGCCCACAAGTCAGATATATATATATATATATATATATATATATATATATATGAAAAACTCAGGGTTGATACTGTGACCTGAAGTAAACAGTAGGCAAGAGTATCACCAGCAACAGTTCGTGAAATTTTATCAAATACGGACTGAGTATCTAAGACAGTTGAAACTGAGAGAGGATGACAGAGTAGGTGGTGCATAAATTCGAGAACCTCACTTCGAAAAAAGTGAAATTTTCAATTTGTTTGTTATTAGGCGATATGATAAGTCACATTTTGACTGAACGCTGTCAAGTAGCTCACGTTTGTATATCACTTATCTTCAGAATAGAAGACAAATCATGGTAGCATAAGAACAGAAGTAGACGTTCACTCGTAGAGCTATTTTGCTCGGCGTGAAACAATAAAAACGAACAAATAAACTAGTCTAGGCATGAGCATTTGCTATGAAAATAACAAAGCGTTAAACAGGAGAAAGGCGTGTCGTGCATTGGGTTAAACGAAGTTTGTCACTTAAGGAAAAGACAACCTGAGGGATCGTTCAAATCGAATGTCGGGATATGAACGGATAGTATACGCGACCGCTGGATTTTCTGGCAAGAGAAATATCTCGAGTCATCAACAAATGGAATGCTTTTATCAACCGGAGGAGTGGCTAGGGGAGGAAGAGAGAGTGCAGTTGACTTCTGACATTCTTCGATTTCTTCACTATTAGTCTTGGCCATCGCGGGAAATGGTAATCCTTGAATAGGCAAATCGGATGGATAACTATTGGTCATTACAACATTAGATAAGAAAGTCGTAGTGACATCATTCCATAAGTTTTGGATGGTGGATGAAAGATCGGCAGGCGGCCAGCTTTCTGAAGAAGAAAAAACAAGAGAGACGTAACTAAAAACCTGGCGAATGGTGTGAGAATAGTATGGTAATCACTTTTAGAAATGTGTATATATCCATGTCTTATGTGAAATCGGATGTCATTCCAAGGAATAGTACGTTTTTCCCAAGTACACATTAGCATTCAAGCGATAGTAAAATGCGGTGAGTTCGTTTGAGTTAGCCCAGTTATAACGAAATTGATCGTCAGTCACACGGTCGTCAGTACGAACCCCAGCTACTTTGAACGTTTATCTAAGCTTGATAAGCCTGCTAGCATTCAGACAATGCGGGAGTATGAATGTCATGACAACAACAAAAATGACCACTTAACTCAAAGTTCATTTCCAACAAGCTGGAAGCTTCAAACGACTGACGTCAGTCGCTGATCCCGTAAAACGACCGGTTGAGAAAGTTAGTCAACAAAAAGCTAAAGTCGCACAGTTAGAAACCGTGCAAATCAACGTTTATTACGATTATCGGAAACCCACAATGAATAGGTGTACGTAAACCAATGCAATACACACAGACCGGAAGATTGTACTACCTTATAAAATACTCCATCACTTGTATTGAGAGTGTGACGCTGTACTGACAGTATTCGCCTGTCCAGTCTCTAATAAGTCACATGACAAAACCGGTCGTGCGGTCGTCCATTGTCTGAAGACAGTGGCAGATACACTTTGCAAACGAACGTAGAAACGTTTAGATTATTACAGAAGTCACCGGACGAGTAGAAAAAAAAATTAAATTTCGACACATACTGGCAAATACAGCTGTCATCGAATTTTGAATAAACATCACTTTTGACAGAACCGAGATTCCAGTGTTTTCGGTTGCGTTTCTTGATATATAACTTAGTAAGACAGAAACAGTGTACGGCTGACTTGTTCTACACCAGAGAAATAACATCGGTGTTTAGGAAATAGAGCAAATTACACCGGTTGATGGTGATTATCCTCAGTGCGAATAGGAAGGTTCAATATCGTTGCGGACTTACAAACAAACACGTCCAACTTAGTTTACGTCGCATAAATAATGGTCTGAATAAGGATTCGAATCTAAAAACCACGCACAATCCGCACTTGACTGCGTTCGCTAGTTCTAGCTCAGGATATGCCCAGTCCAGAACTGGTGTGTGAATATACAGGAAACTTGTGTGTTCCATGTGACTGATACCAAGGCACACCGAAGTTGCCCATCTGAGGTAAATTCAACTGTACGACTTTTGGACATGTTAAGAAGTTATGTTTAAGGAAACTCGAGAGGGAACATTTTGAAGGACGGATGTATATACTGAAATCATGGCTCCACAAGCAACGTTCGGTCACAATAAGGCAATTACCCTTCCTCATCAGTATGCACACATTGAAAGACTTTTGGAATACGTATAAATAGTTTTTCCAATCACCAACGTACAGAGTATGTTTTAAAGTACATCGTAAAAGAACAACGCTATCCAATGAACGGTCCGGACGGCTCATAGTAAATCGGTACAGCTTAAAACTGCTAAGGTCAAAAGAAATAAAGGCTACAAAAATAGTATTGATAAACAACAGCCGAAGAGCCACGCTCGGTCCAGTATGATAGTGGACAGTGCAGAGTGATATGCTCCTGTTTTTGGAGCAGGAAACACAGTAGATGTATGCATGAGAATGAATTAATAGATGTAGAGTGATTGTTGGGAAAAGGCACTTTTTCCCAAAAATTCGCATTATTTGCGAGGGAAATGGATTTCTTCATTTCCTGGGAACTAAAAAGCTCGCCAGAATTCTGGAACGTCCAGGAAGTTACGCTCGCTTCTGACTGGTCCATTCGGCGACCTAGGCCCAAGGCCGACCCAAACCTATAAATACAGTTGCTGTAAATCACAATTTTGCCTTCGGGCAGTAAATAAAGCTCTTTTGAAGGCCGTCTTTTTCCTCACTTGTTGGGGGGTTCTAAGTTGCGAGAGTTGCGTTCCGATATTTGCGCTCTGATTTTCGTACCCCTTTGCAATATCGTTGCGTTCGTTCGTGATAGTGATTCTGCTCGCGGTCTTTGCGTTGTTCTTGTCTTTTCTCTACCAGGAGGAGTCGTAACAGTGATACAAGAACTAGACACATATAGACGAACGGATAAATAAAAGTCGATTGTTTAAACAGCTCAACGCGCTGTCACACGGCCAAATACACATGCAAATATTTACACGCACATATGCAGACAAATAAGAACAGCCCCAAAGAGTTCGGCGAAGGGTGTTGAAAACGTGTTGCTGAAACAGCCCAAGGAATGCGAGCGGTCATTCCGTTGCCGATGTGAACGATCTTCAGTTAATCAAATCCATGCACACCGCATATACATGATGAAAACGAACAGGTCGATGTGCCACTGAACACAATAATAAATCGGATAAAGTAAAGACCAGAAGAAATTAGGGTGAACTTACGGATTATTAGCTCTAGAAGAGCTGCCACAGCCTTCGGAAGGATATTGGTTTCAGTAGGTTCGCCCTGGGCGCAAGCGAATGCTGTGGACAAAATCAAATGCGGCACGCACAGACCCTCACACAGATCAGGCTGATGATCGTGGCCTTTTGGCCCTGTGGAGGAAAAGTTTATAGTTGATCTATCTGATCAGTGTATATCAACAAGAAATATAAGTGGGACGTAGAGGAACAATATCGACAGAATAATATCTAGTTTTATCGTATTTTAGTAACAAATGAAGTTAAATTCTCAGTTTTTGTCACAAAGCTACCGTTGTCGTGTGACAGAGTGGACCATATGTAGGATTAACACTATTAGCCGACAAAAGTATAGACAGCCTAAGTCGAGGTAACCAAAACTCGAACCTACAACTGTGTAACATGGTTCATCCAGCATCTGGCACAAATCGAAGAGACCCGCATCAACCTGGTTCAAACCTCAAAAGGCCCAGATAAAGTTGAATTTTGTATTCGTAAACAAGATTTCTAACGAAAAATGGTCATTTTAGTTTATTCCCACTGCGTCATAAGCGATTATGGTGTCATACGATGTAACAAGCGACCACGGTCGAAGACTTCGACCTGTATAACTCATGTCAAGAATTCAGCACACGGCTGACTAAATAAATCGTGCAGTGCTATGTGCCACACCGAATGACAATCTTTTATCACCACCTTTGTCACTGTACCTTTTATAAGAATAGAGAAATGGAGAAACAAAAAACGCCTCGGAATATTAATATAAGTTAACCGTTCCGTATGCTTTAGACAGTAACAAGATACTGTATAACAAATAATAATTCGTGATTATGAAAACACGGAAAAACAATTGGGGCGCATTAAATAATAACAAGAATATAGATGAATTCTGTCAGTATTAAATTCCGGCAAGCCAAACGGAATATATTAATCAAGCCATTGCTTGTGGTAAGCTCCGATTATCGTCACCATCCTCACAGATAGTAATACATGAGTGGTTTGCGTTTATGTCTAACTAAAGTACAACCATGAAGAAAAAAGCAAGCCGTACTAGGATGCAACAGAAAGAGAAAAAAAGCCTAACTACTTATTTCAAGTTGAACATCACCCACAATTGATCGCAGCTGTCGCATCCCCATAAACTTTTCAGTCGGCCCCTTTCGAAAAGAAGCACTAGACTCGAGTTTCGCTCTCATTAGAGCTCGTCAGTAGGCATATCATCGTCACTACCGGGACTTGAACCACGGACACGCTGTTCATGAGGCAACCCTGTTTACCACTGCGCCATCGACCTCACGTTGGGCACGACCGAATTATCATATGTGGACGCTCAAGCACTTTCGCTTGTGAGTAATGATCAGGTTGCCCGATCGTCTCGAAATGGAGACACAGTTACTGTCTGTTAATTCCAATCGATAACCCCGCGATTAGGACTTCCTAGACAGGTCGAGATCTCCGATCTCATTAAACCTGCTAGGCGATATTTTAGATTACTGATGAGTAGTCGTGGATTTTGTTAATTTCAGGTTGAATATCACCCACAATTGATCGCAGCTGTCGCATCCCCATAAACTTTTCAGTCGGCCCCTTTCGAAAAGAAGCACTAGACTCGAGTTTCGTTCTCATTAGGGCTCGTCAGTAGTGCATATCATCGCCACTGCCGGGACAAAAAAATACTTAGTTTGGGGATAAGTGGAAGAGCACACCCATTATTGCAATAAAGGAAGGGAATCTGAAAAAAAATTGAATACTGGAGTTGACTGTTTTCTCCAAAACAAATAACACTGAGTTTCACCGTTTACACCTGAAGGATGTAGGATTTTAACAGAGCAGAACCCGCTCGGTTGTATTTCAGTAAGTGGTAACTCTTTCATGGGGGCGCTGATTAAAGCCATCAGCGGACACCGGAAAAGCCTAGTTGTTGTAACGGGGATTCATTCACATGTTGACGAAACTGCGTTATCCGGTGAACACTGATTTCTAGAAACAGGCTAAACAATCAGACCTGGCTACATGTGTAAGTGACATGAAAAGCTTTCATGAATCATTTCGATTCGAAAATCTGAAGATCGATCAGACAAAATTTCTGCTATGACAACGATCGATTCCCTGATTAAAGCTATCCAGCAGCACACCATGGCAAATAAGTGTAAGGCGTTGTAAAGAAATTGTTCTGCTTAGCTCCACCACGAAGACAAGTGGATCGCAAGTACAGGCAGCATTCCAACATTGAAAAATGGGAAAACTAAGGAGGACTATATACTGCTTAAACACGCATTACTTCCTTGCAAACGACATAAACTGACAGAGAGGTTAAACACGCACACACCATATGCTACTGACAAGGAAACTGAACACTTCAGACTAAATAATAACCTTGATAGCAATGGTGGTCCGTTACTTGCGGGGGGGGGACGAACCGTATAGCTACGGTAGAAACAGACTTCACTCGGTGGAGAGACCCTGGTCTAACGTAACCGTCAACAGGAGTCCACGGTGCTTACCATTAGAACTGTGAGGACTACATGACAGTGCGATTAAAGGAGATCAATGAAATCTTTTGGTGGACAAATACTGTACTAAGGACACTCGTGAATATAGCCTTTCAAAGTGATTTCATAGACTAAGAACGACTTCGACGAACTGAATCAAACAAGTTAACATTACTGAACAAATGCAACACTTCTGAAGGTCTTTAATGGAAAGCAGACTACTCCAAAGTATGATGAAGCAATAATGTAGGGTAGAAAGTGAAACTGGAGACACCCTTTCATGCCAAGCGGCTGGTAGAATTTACACCGAACAAATGACACCCAGAGTACATATTGCGGTTGTAAATAAGAAACGCCAGGACTTCCAGTGGCAGCAGCGCTGACGCGCACCGAATTGTACACGTGGTTGGTACACAAATCATACATTCAGCTAAGGAAACAACTGAGCAATAGCACGCCAATGTCAGTGGTAACCTTTATGCCTTTAGAACTAAATAACGAGTTCAGTTAATTTACCCGCAATCGTCTGCAGGAAAGTTGTTCGCATAAGGTAGTAGGGTCTTCTACGGAAGACGGGCAGGTCAACACGAAGTAGGCGTTTAACACAGCGACACTTAGATATCCTGACTAAAAACACGAATATTGCATTAAGTAAATGAGGGGTTGCTTTCCATTCGGTGGCTCGTCACGTTAGCTGGAGCTGTCTCTTTCTCTAAAGACATCTACAGAAATGCATTAATCTGTTAAGGTCTTGGTAAGCTAACTCTGCAAGCAAGGTGGAAATTTACGGACAATTGTCTCAGGCATCCACTACCACTAGTGGTGTTCTCCAGGGATGTTTAATCTCCCCCTTCCTATCCAACGTTGTCGTGGATGAGGTTTTGAAAGGTGGGCTTAAAGGGTCCAATGAGTTTAATATTGTAGTTCCTCCTACCATTAAGTTGACCGACGTGGAGTACGCAGTATGTTTCTAAACCAGGTCATCAACTGTCCACGTCGCACCTTGCGCCAATCGACCACAGCGTCGGTAAACAGTGCTCGGTGTGGCAAGCGACTAGCTGGCATCCTTCGTACATAGGCTAACCATCTAAGTCTGTGCAAATGTAGTGAATGAACTCGTTTGACAATCGGTGGAAAACACCCGCTTCATAACCACCTCGTTGCTTACTAGCTGGTGCCACCCGATACGAAAGACTGAACGCAGACATTGGTGATCAACTACCTGAAGACGGTTTACATCTTCTACCCTGAGTGGCCAGGTTTCGCTGCTGTAAAGTAATACAGCCCTAACTGTTGTCTGATATACGCGATCCTTAATTTTCAGGGAAATACCTCTCTGTCGCCAGAGGTGTCTCAGATTAGCGAGCACCGCCCTAGTCTTGGAAATACGCACTTCTGTTTTATTCCCTATACCTCCGCCACCGCTGCTGATGCAGCTTCTCAGATAAACAAACCGGTCAAAAACCTCCATGACTACATTTTCTAACGATCAGTCTGCGTAATCACAACAATCTTGCAGAAGCACCTTGCATTTTGAGGCTGCAAAGCGCATTCCGAAGAACTTAGCAGAACGCGAAATTGCATTCAGCGTTGCTTGTGCCGCGTGAAAGTTGTCAAAGATAATCAAGATCAGTCAGTATTTCTCCAGGCAGGAGGTCCATGCCCGCATTAGTTGAGTGCCGTAGACGGTCCTTCATTATTTCGTCTATGACGAAATTGAACAAAAATAGTGAAAGGAGACAGCCTTGACGTACGCCGCTCATGGTGCTGAAACTGCGAGATAGTTCGCCGTAAACCGTAACCTGAGCCGAAGTATGGCAATACAGCACCGACAGTATCCTCACATACCTGATCGATAAACCCCTGCATTTAAGCGACTCTAAAAGTGCAGGTCGATTCACCGAATCGAACAGCAATGACGAATAGCAATGACGTGCACGATGCCTAAGGCTAGTGCTGGCTAAAAATAGATTATACTCAGCGCACAACCGTAACAATTGCCCGCCATTATCTGACCGATGTGAAGCCATCCCAAACGTGCCACCTAAACAAGATTCGGCCTCACCAAGGCGGCCCACCTGAGTATTCAAATTCCGGCCAGAACAACATCAGAGCCACGTGTCAACCGAAGAAGAGCGGCCAGATCAGAGTAAAACGCGTCTTTGACGCCGAGGTCACTACATTCAGTCGGGGCATAAACAAATACAACGAAAAGATTCTTGAAGATTCTGCGTCTAGAGCTGGCCTTAACAGAATCCAACAAGCAGACGGTACAAAGTCCACTGATATTGGAAATCCGATCTGATAATGCGGCTGCAGCCGTCGTGCTGAGGACTATACGTACTCCAGCATGACCGGTAGTGGCAGCCGCGGAGTCACTCGAAGTGTATAACCAGTAACGAGTAGACAGCAAGGGTGCTGTTAGTTCCATAAGTTGACTACTGTCCTAGATTCTAGTCTCTGAAACAAAACAGACATCGACATTAAACGAGTCAAACATTCCGGCGAGAGCGGCTTGTTGATCCAACTGTTTTAGAGTGCGAACGTTGAAAGCACCTATAGTAATTCGCATTCTAGGTCTAAGAAAGTGACGAGGGAGGCCTAAGGCAGAGTGGTCAGATATAGTGTGACTGATGATCAGGCCGGAAGTGTGAGTATTCCAACACTCGGCGAAATATCTCAACGCGGGGAGGTACGTCCAAAATCCCACAACGTGCGGATCGTGGACAGCGTGGGCGAATGGATGAGTCATCGCTCGACTGGATCGGACCAACGGGCGAGATATGACAAGCAAAACAAGATGGACGACCAAATCGAAGGCGCGATTATTCGAACACTCACAGGAATAACTTGCCACGGTCGTGGAATGCGGTCAAAGCCCACAATGGTTAGATGGTGGACAACACAAGCGGCCGGACGAGCCATCGCTTAACGAAATAGGACCAACGGAGGTAGAATGGCAGGTGGAAAAAACCCCGACACAAGATGCTGACCACCAAAATAAACCGGACAGAAGTGCACACGACGCGCAAACGGATGTTGTGGACTGGAATTCTGACTCATAAACGCGATCGAGCGCGTAGCACGCAAACTAGGGAGTTGGACAATAAACATAGTGCTTTATTGGACGCCTTTTCGTTGCAATAGGATTCCCCGGCACAGTGTTACTATGATTAGCTATATCTATTGTGGGACCTGCTGAGTAACCGCCACAAATGGGGGTCCGGAGAATACCAACAGCTAAATTTGAAAGGACAGTGGAGGAGGGGTCGGCAGTAGCGCATTTTCGCCTATCCACCCTGTTATATGCAACAAACAGGGTGACCCGATTTATAATGAGACGGCCGATGCACAACGGAATTAAGTGTTTTGAGTATTTATAGTTAAGTGTGGGCTAAGATTCTCCCAGACTACCCAGACCTAGAAAGCAGAACGATTAGAGTTCTTGACCCAAACTCTGGACTCAAAAGTCTGTACTGCAAGGAAGTCTCCACCAATACTGCAAACGTGGCGAGGTGGTCAGGCTTGTGTACTGTTTTGATCCGGCGGGCTATGCTGACTAGGACTCTGGTCCTTCCAGGTGCAACCTTGCCAGACAGGCCAAAGAGGAGCAGTCAGACGAGAAGCAGTTACACTCATAGGATTGTATGTCGCACTACTGACCGCATAGGATTGCCTAGACAGTGAGGCACGATCCTATGGGCATACAGCAGAACTATTTCCATAGTTGCGGCACTGCTGTCTTCCGTATCAGGAAGAAGGGTGTTAGAAAACATACCGTCAAACAAAGAGCACTCCGATCGCCCAACGGTTGACCGTGACCGTCGGCAAATTATCCAATACGGTCGAAAAACATTTGTTATCTCTCAAAAGCCCAATGTAGCTTCGAGTACATCCACTGCGCGCAGCAGTGCTCAGAATGAGACACCATTGTGCTATTCAGTGCGCCCTCGGGCTAGGCAAGCCCCCCACTGCCAAGTGAGTCAGACTGTTGAGTCATTGGCTCCGGATGG